>NW_021025605.1:98383-137271 GCF_004153795.1 Camellia sinensis
TTACAAACATGATAGGGGACATGATTGGTGCATACATTGCTTGAATTGTATTGCCATGCAAGTTCTGTCCTCTGCTGCTGTGAGTTGCAGGTTCTGCAGGCATTCTTTGCCGACTGGCAGTATACATTGCCGACCGACAGTAAATCACCAGCCGATGGATTCATTTTGTGCCAGTGACCACAATTCACTGCTAGTGGTAATTCTACTCAGCCGGTGGTGATTCCCAGTATCCAGAGAGGCATCCTTGAGACTTTGGCAGTCTTCAGAGAGGCAGAGCAGGGAAAACAGAGGCGGACTATGCATGGCCGTGCACTTCCGAGCAGGACCCGAGCATGCGCTGCATCTGGCTCTCCTCCCGAGGCGGTTTACTACATTTCCTAGTTTAAATTAGTTTGTTGACTGATTAGGCAATTTGTAATATTTAATTAGCTTGCGTAGTTAATTAATTTGTATTTTTCTTTTGGTCCCTCCGAGCGAGGACGAATCTGTAATAAGTGTGGGTGAGTGTGTGAATGTCTTCCAACCCCCACTTCTTTCTTTCCTTTTATTTACCTGCTTATGATGGTAGATTAGGGAATGTTTAAATTAGCATACCTTATGCTATGCATGCGTGCATCTATACATTTGTCTCGCATGCACCGGGCTCAGAACATCATTCTAACTGCATTTGTATTTCAATCCCAAATTGAATACGTGCATTAATTGGTTGCATTTAACATGCCATGTTTAGGTTAGCCGAGCCTACTCTAATTGCATTTTGTATGTGATGCATTAGGCACTTAACATGATCTAGGATCACGCATGTTTGCTAACTAGTTTATTGTTTTGGCACGGAGTACGATGTAAGTATTTATGCTTTAGCATCTCGCATGCGTGTGAATGTTAACATGATAGCATGCTTACTATGTGGCTAGATGCTTATGTGTTAAACTATTTGAATGCCTGTGGGTGAAGGTTGGATTGTTTGAGTTGGAAAAACTCGTTGAAATCCGTGTTGTAGCCTACTTGCGAGTAGCAAATTCCAAAGCGCTTTTCAAAACAAACGGATATGCAATGCTTGTTTCCAAATTAGGCAATCTAGTCTATACTTGTTTGCTGTGCACATAACATAGTAATTCTAGGCTAATAACCGGAATAAGAACACATAACATTTTCAAAATCGGATATCATGGTTAGTAGAGGCCGGTCTTCGAACCGGGCAAAAGGGGGTGCTCATAGCTGACCTTCCCCGATCGTAACCAAGCTCCCGAGCCAAGACAACTTTGGTGATGACGAACATGTGGCCTTCAGCACCGAGTCAGGGTTTCCTAAATTCCCCCATAAAAAATATTTAGGTGGTGACTCTGTATCTGGCGAAGCAGTCCATGTTTGGCACTTCTTTTCAAAAAATCTGTTTCTCAAAATGATTTGCCGGATTTGGACTCTTTGGTTCAAGATTAAGAACCGTGACGATAATCGAGTCCGAGCTGTAGTGACCCCAAATGAACAGAACGGGACTCACCCTCCCGGGGCGTTCGGGGACGTCTACAGTAGGCAACTTCATCCTGAAGTCTAGCCACAAACATTTCCAATTGGATTGTCTCCATGTAACGGTTTTGCTCATCTTTGTTTTCTTTGCATTCGAGAGTTTGGTTGTGATCATCACTCTGAAGGCTGATTACAATGCGCCGCA
Organism: Camellia sinensis; assembly: GCF_004153795.1. Classification (NCBI taxonomy): domain Eukaryota; kingdom Viridiplantae; phylum Streptophyta; class Magnoliopsida; order Ericales; family Theaceae; genus Camellia; species Camellia sinensis. The sequence goes on from NW_021025605.1 coordinate 100,056, forward strand.
ATACCATTCAAACAAGGGCAACTTTCCGTTGCCATTCAGTGTGCTGCGATACCGTTCAGACAAGGGGTAATTTTCCGTTGCTTCCAATTCGAGGTTGTACATCTCAAGAGTAGATTCCGTGCTCGTAGAGCAGTGGCCGTTTGCAAAAATAGTTTTTGAGAATTTTTACTGAGGTTGACTAATTTTCTCGAAAATTATTCCATTTTTCCAAAATCGGACCATTTTCTTAGACCCAAAAAGGAAAATTTTCAGTGCTCACAACCTAACTTGCATGATTTTAAGTCAGAAAGTTGAACGAGCATGTTAATCAAACTTTTGCATTGATCAAAATTGTTTTAGTCGAAAACAAAAACAAAAAAAGGGTCAAAATGATGAACTAGGGGCGCAGTTGGATCAGGCTTCCTGTCTTTTCCCCGTTATCCATGCGTTTGCCAGAAAGGGCACTCTACTTGCCAGAAAGGCACACTGTTAAAGCTAACAACAAAGGGCCAAAAGCTCTCAACATTCTCCGAGCAACGAGGTATCAAGCCAAGTGCGAAACACGAACTCGAGTGGATCAAGTTACTCCATTCCCTCTTCTGGGGCCTTAACTAAATGACACCGGAGGAGATTGCCGCGAGCTAATAGTGTTGGGCATGAACCCACAACCTTTTGTTTATCCATCAAACCACCCAGGGGAGGGATAAAAAAATGAGAGATTGAAGAATAGAGAGTTGTGCGCTGAGAGAAAAAGTGAGGAAAAGGGTTTTTTCAAAGAAAAAAAGCACCTGAGGGCCGAGTGATGTGAGAATCACAAATGAGAAAGGGTGGGAAACAATACTCGGAGAAACTGGCCTCTCGCTTTTGTAACACGTCTGAATGTCGTGTCTTTTGTTTGTCTTGATTCTTGTCTTGAGTCGTTTCAAGTGTATGTGTTTGTGTTTAGGTTGTATACCTTTTGTTTTCTGTTGTTGAGTTCTTTTTCGTTGTGTTCAGTAGTAGGCTCAATACCCGATTGAGAATTCATTTCTCGATTTTCAAAATGAACCGCTTTGTACTTAGAGTACTGTGCCATTCTCCACATTTGTTCTCCCACATTTGGAGCATCTAAGTATGTTTCAACTTCTGCCAATCCCATCTTTGCATCCCGTCTATTCGGATCGAACTGTCTGTTCAGAATTAGCTATATGCCGAATAAACCGAATGCTGTGTTATGGGCTGTGAGTTCAGAATGAGCAATATTTAGAATGGGTTGTGTATTCAGAATCAGCAGTGTCCTGCATAGGCCGTATGACTAAAATGAACAGAGTACTGTGTTGCGAGCGGTGTGTTCAAAACGAACACTCTATATGTTGAACATATTGAGATCTCGTGATTAGTTCCATTTCCAGTGCCTTCCGGTGTTGATTTTGCAAAGTCACACCTGTATTACTTCAATTTGCTTATCGAGTTGTTACTCATTTTGCTTATCAAGTTGTCGCTCATTTGCTTATCGAGTTGTTACTCATTTTGCTTATCGAGTTTTCGCTCATTTGCTTGTCCAGTTGTTACTTATTTGCTTATTGAGTTGTTACTCATTTGATTACCAAGTTGTCGTAATTTTGTTTATCGAGTCGTTGCTCTCTGCTTATCGAGTTGTAAACTTGTTAAGGTCTCATTTTTGCTTATTGAGTTAATTTTGTTACGTTGGTCTACCTGACCTGGTAGTACATGCATGTTCAATTTCCATCCGATTACATTGTCATGTGATATGGTATGATATGATGCGATGCGATGTGATGTACAAATGCAACACTTTTTTAGCGAAAAGCTTGTTTCATTCCATCATCCTTTCAAATACATAGTTTTGGGAAAGTAAACCTGCCTCAAGCAGTACAAAGTGCTCAAACTACTAGCTAAAAGGAAAATAAAGCAAAAGAAAGAAAAGCAGCAAAAGTCTAGATCAATGTCAACTGGTCTCAGGCATGAGAGTCTGTTCACGTCCTCTTCCTGGACGAAGGTGCAGGAGCGTCGTCACCGTCCCCACAATCTGAGCCCGAGCCCGAGTCATCTCCAGTCTCGTCCTCAGATGACTCTATCTCTGCCTCTGTCTCGGACTCATCATCATCTGGAATCGGTGCCCGCGAGTTACTCCCAACATGAGTGCGCCCCGCTTTGGTGCCGGGGGGTACTGTGGTCCCTTGCCCTGCTCTCCCTCTTCCTTAGGCAGACACAGATGGTCCAGCCGGAGCACCTCCTACAGTCGGTATCTGGAAAGGGGGCTGAAAAGGACAAATAGTAGATACATCAGTTATGCTATGAGCAGTATATTAGTGCAGAATGTCGTGTATGAATGCTATGAGCAGTATATCAGTGTAGAATGTCGAACATGAATGCTATGAGCAGTGTGTCAGTACAGAGTACAGTGATTGAGTGGAGTGTATGAATGTCGTAAGCAATGCTATGAGCAGTCTATGGGTTATAGTGTATCAAATGCCGTGAGGGCCATGTATCAAGTGCCATGTTGGTAGTGCAATGCATCAGATTATGTGTGAAACAGATTATGCACAGTTTGAGATTGTGGTTAAAGGAGCTTACCGGGATATTGTAAATAGCCAGCAGGTCGAGGCTCCGCTGTAGCATCCCTATCACGGAGGCAGTTAACTCCAAAGACTGGCGAGTGTACTCGGTAGAAGTCTACAAGAGTGTTAGAAACATCAGTATTTAGCGGAACATCAAGAGAAATAAAACGAAATAATTGTACAGGATGCAAAATGCAGTAATACGTACCGGAGGCAAGCCGTAGAATCCGACTAGCTCGTGATCAAACGGATGGGGAGCGATGGGGATCTGGTAAGTCTCCCCACCCTGCCCTCGGCATGTCATCATGGTAGGCAGCTCGGGCCACCCAGCTCACTGCCCTCTCCGGGACCTACTCCTGCCCCGAACCGGAGGTACCCTTTATGCCCTCAGTGCCCTCGGTGCTCCTGCTCCATCCGCTGGCGCTGCAGGCCTCTCCCTCTCAGCTCGACGAGCACTACTCAGAGGCGACATCAGATAGACCTGGATAAACTCGGTGTAGACACCCTTGTCTCTAAGGCCTTTCGAGTCGCAACCAATCGTATAATCGTCAATCTCCTGTGGGGTGTACATCTCTGTCTGCCTCATGGTCGTAGGAGGAGGTACTGGAACTACCTGCTCTGGTAAGCCAAGGGTCTGCCGCAAGAAGTGCTCACCCAAGTACCAGGCATGGCAGACTGGGCCCTCTAGCAGAACCCTGAATCGGGCAGTCTCCTGAGCACTGGCATACCGATCCCGAACAACATCAGGCAACGGAGCCCATGGCTGCCAGGTGATCTACAAGTAAAACACAGTCTATTATCTGCTGATAGTGAGAGTACAATGTAAAGCGAAGCTTAAACGAACTGTGATGTTTGACATACCTTGGCTGCAGTAATGGTATCAAAGTAGCGGCGGAAGAACATGAGGGACTCCTGTGGTCTCCGCTCACATCTCACATCGAAGCGATGAGAGAACGGGACACCAAGGGAAATCTCCTCGTCCCGCACTGGGGCAAGCCTCGGAAAGTAGGCATACACCCACAACTATAGAACGAAACAGAGCGAACACCAGTAGGCTTATCAGATAAAGCAGTGTATAGATAAAAGTGAAAATCAAAAAACAGTGTGCAGTGTATTGTGCAATGTGTGTGGTGTGTTGTGCAGTGTGTGCAATGTACAGTCAATGTAGAATAGATTGCGTGTGCGCAGTGTGTATAGAGTGTAGATAATGTAAAGCAGAACTGAAAAGACAGAAAAGGGAACATGTACCTCCCAGGCTCGCCAGTGGCCTCCGAGTAACTGCCCACTGAGGCGGGAAGATGAGCTCATGTACCCGTAGAGAGTGGCCAAGCCGGCGCCACCCTAGTCATAGCGGCGGGTCTGTGTCACATCCACAAGCGCGATCAGCAAATAGAGGGTGACGGTGTTCGCCCGGTCAGTGAAAAGCGTGGTCCCTAGCAGAAACATGATAAAGCCACGAGTGTACTACTCATCCTCCTCCTGGGTAATAGGTGCTTGGATCCAAAAATGGTCCTCGAACCATGAATATCTCACAAACCCTGCCCGAGAGAGAGGTGGATGAGCGTCGAGCAGGTACATCTGAGCGGCATCCCACTTGTCCATGTCTGTATCGAAGGGGATCGGATCACCCCCCACTCCAATGCCTGTGAGCATGGAGAAGTCGAAGGGAGTCATCGTCATCTCCTCGGTGGCAGAAAGGTGGAGGGAGTTAGTGGTGTCCCACCACCTCTCCACCAGAGCAGCAAGGAGGGGCCTACTCGCAGTAAGGCGCGAGAGTCCCATGCAAAAAGTCCCAAAGCCAACTCGATCAATGATGCGATGAACCAAGTCAGGTAGCTCCATGTACCAACCTCTGACGACAACATTCCCATACCCCTGGAAGGCATGGGAATCCCTCTGTGGTCAAAACAAACATTTGTGAAGCAATGTTACAAATACAGTGTTGAATACACTCAAAATTGATAAAAATACAGCGTGTGTACACGTGTTCAAATTAAAACAGATATCGGGTGCCGGTGTGCTCGCAGTGAACTACAACATGTGATGTATTAGTGTGTCTGAGTTAAGCAGTTAAAGAACAGGGCGCGTGTACACGTGTTAAGATTCAAACAAATATCAGGTGCGGGTGTGCTCGCAGTGAACTACAGCATGTGATGTATTAGTGTGTCTGAGCGATTCAGTGGAAAATACAGTGTGTGTACACGTGTTCAGATTCAAACAGATATCAGGTACGGGTGTGCTCGCAGTGAACTACGGCATGTGATGTATCAGTGTGTTTGAGTGGTTCAGTGGAAAATACAGGGTGTGTACACGTGTTCAGATTCAAACAGATATCGGGTGCGGGTGTGCTCGCGGTGAACTACAGCATGCAATGTATCGGTGTATCCGGGCCAAACAGTTAAAGAACAGAATCAACTTTTGCACTTATGTATCATACTTTGCAGAAAATGAAACAGGAAAGAATGTACCTCAGAAGCGCCATAGGACAGATGTGACTTTGGCTCGCGCAGTAAAAGCTCCGGTGGCGCGCCTCATGCATAGCTCCGGAAGTGACGGAGGCTGTCAGGAGGAAGCACGTGTATCGCTGGACTGTAGGCCGTCAAATCGAATGGCCAGATATGAAGAGGCAGGAGCTCAGCCTCAAGGTCCACGTCCAACTCCGGGGGAGCCCCACCGCCTGGAATGTCGTCTGCCATCTCAAGAATAGTGTGAAAATGGACGAAAGTGTGAAACCGGGCAAGAATGTGGAAAGTCAACCTAAAAGTCAACCCCGGGAGGGTGGAAAATGGGAGAAAATGTCAAAGTGCGGAAAAGGGCACGAAGACCGAGGAAAACTTGGGAGAAACAAACCCTAGGTGATGGAAATCAAGAAAACTATTCCGGAACTAAGATTTGTTCAGTTCAAAATGTGCAAAATCGGAAGGATTTTATGAATCAAACAACGAAATGGGCTCGAAAACCAAGGAAAGACGGGGATTGAGAGGAAAAAAATCACCTAGAGAGAGGGGGGCAAGTTTTCGAGCTAGGGCAAAGTGAAAATATGAGGTTTAGAACCTCATATTTAAAGACCCGCGGCCAATTGACAAAACTGCCCTAACACAGGCATTTTTGGCCGGTCGGCCAAAAAGTTGGCCGATGGCCTTATTTTGTGGCCGGTGGATGGCCGGTGGACTCTCCTGATGGTCGGTGAGTCTCCCATACCCTTGGTTGGGTCATTCATGTGGTTTGGAACCTCAATTTATCAAGGCAGTACAAGGAAATGCACTTTTGAACCTTGATCGGCCTTCGTGTTGACCTCGAGCCGTGTTTCCTGTACGCGATGCTCAATACGCGTAAGGTGTATCCTTTTCGTATCCTTGGGTATCTTGTAAGGTTCAATAATCACTTTAAATGCGTTGCATTACATGTGTTGCCTCGTTTATGATAAACATGCGTAGGTTGCATTGTTATGCACGTCTACGCGCGTTGTAACACACACAATTTGCATTGTTATGCACTATTCATTTGTATTGTCACGTATTTCAAAAAAAAAGACGTGCGTTGTCACGCATTTGAGTTCATTTGCATTGTCATGCATTTCAAAAAAACAAACGTGCATTGTCACGCATTTAAGGTCATTTGTATTGTCATGCATTTCAAGAGACGTGCGTTGTCACGCATTTTGAATTCATTTGCATTGTCGTGCATCCCAATAGTATGTATTGTCATGCATATCATTAAGTCATGCATTGTCATACACTTCAATTACACGCATTGTCATGCATCTTTCATCTACATTTCAGTTCACGCATTGCCATGCACTCTCATTCATGCATTGTTATGCGTGTCTCATTTCGCATTGTCATGCATCTCCATATCGCGCATTGTCATGCATTTTAGTACATGCATTATCATGCATTCCCTTATCACGCATTGTTATGCATTACATGCATTGTCATACACTTCAATTACACGCATTGTCATGCATTTCAATAAGTCATGCGTTGTCATGCATTTCAATTACACGCGTTATCATACATGTCTCATTTCGCATTGTCATGCATCTCAAATTACACGCATTGTTATGCATTACACGCATTGTCGTACATTTCAATTACATGCATTGTCGTGCGTGTCTCATTTTGCATTGTCATGCATTTCCTTACTTTGCATTGTCATGCATTTCTCTCATCATGCATTGTTATGCACACGACATTTGCATTGTCACGCGTTTCCTTATCATGCATTGTCATGCATTTCGGTATATGCATTGTCATGCATTTTCCCACCTCGCATTCTCATACACGTTTCATTTGCATTGCTCCTGCTATACACATTACATGCGTTTCCACGCATGCTTTCCTTACATGTGTATATTTTGCTTGCTTTACACATTGCATGCGTTTTCGTGTGTGCTTTACTTATATGTGTTTATGCATCCCCCCCCAGGTGGTTACACATTGTATGTGTTTTCACGTGTACTTTACTTATATGTGTTCATACCTTGCTTGCTTTACACATTGCATGCGTTTCCGCGTGTGCTTTACTTGTATGTGTTTATGCACCCCCCCCAGGTGGTTACACATTGTATGCATTTTCGCGTGTACTTTACTTATATGTGTTCATACCTTGCTTGCTTTACACATTGCATGCGTTTCCACGTGTGCTTTACTTATATGTGTTTATGCATCCCCCCCAGGTGGTTACACATTGAATGCGTTTTCACGTGTACTTTACTTGTCTGTATTCATACCTTGCTTGCTTTACACATTGCACGCGTTTCCGCGTGTGCTTTACTTATATGTGTTTATGCATCCCCCCTAGGTGGTTACACATTGTATACGTTTTCGCGTGTACTTTACTTATATGTGTTCATACCTTGCTTGCATTACTCATTGCATGCGTTTCCACGTGTGCTTTACTTATATGTATTTATGCATCCCCCTCAGGTGGTTACACATTATATGCGTTTTCGCGTGTACTTTACTTATATGTGTTCATACCTTGCTTGGTTTACACATTGCATGCGTTTCCGCATGTGCTTTACTTATATGTGTTTATGCATCCCCCCCAGGTGGTTACACATTGTATGCGTTTTCGCGTGTACTTTACTTACATGTGTTAATACCTTGCTTGCTTTACACATTGCATGCGTTTCTGCGTGTGCTTTACTTATATGTGTTCATGCCTATTTTCAGGAGGTTACGCATTGCTTGCGTTAGCATGCATGCTTTATTTACATGTGTTCATTTCTGCCATACACATTGCTCATGTTGTCGTGTGTGTTTTACTTATATGTGTTCAAGTTCCTTAATTTTCACACATTGTACATGTTGTCGCATGTGCTTTACTTACATGTGTACATTTTATTCCTTACTTTACACATTGCTTGCGTTGTCGCGCATGCTTTACTTACATGTGTTCATACTTATCTTCACAATTGCCTCACACATTGTACATGTTGTCGCATGTGCTTTACTTACATGTGTATACTTTTCCTCACCTTCACACATTGTACACGTTGTCACATGCACTTTACTTATATGTGTTTGTGCCTTCGTAGCATTGTTATGCTTGTTCCAAATCGCATTGTTATGCACACACCCGGGTTGCGTTGTTATGGACCCCTTCCACCCGCATTGTCATGCACCCTCTCACTCGCGTTGTCATGCATTTTTCACTTGCGTTGCTATACATGTATCAAACGATATTGTACCTGTTAAGTTCTCTTTCTTTTTCAGGCATGATATTGTATGCACGGTTCATTTGAGGCTGGCACGATCAGACGAACCGGACCGTAATGATATTGTATGTACGGTTCATTTCAAGTTGGCACGACCAAGCGAACCGCACAGGTATTGTATTCTCTACGTCAAACGTAGCGAGAATTACATAATTCTCTTCCATCCTTTCTACATTGTAATGTAGTTTGGTTTTTGGTTTGCATAAAACTGTTGCATTTATTGTATGTATTTGCTTCGTTACAGCTCTTTTTGCATGATCATAAGTTATGTTCGGCACCATGCATTGTTCTTGCATTTTGCCCCTGCCTTCGGGCACATACCTTGCTATCTTGCATGCTTGTCTAAGTCTTCGGCCTTGTCAAAAATGGGTCGCGTCTGGGCTTTGACATTCACTCCTGTCATTATTATGACTTTCGAGTTCTGTCAAAGAGGTGCAACTGTAGACACCCCATTTTTGACCATCCTCAAGACTTGGACGTCATCGTTTGAACACTCGATGATCATCCATGTTCGTGTTCATCTTGAGTTCTCGGAGGTTTCGGTCGCGCGCCTTGCCTCAAGACCTCTCGACTTGTTTGCTTTGTGCTTGGTTTTATACCAAACACTTGTGTTTTTGCTTATAAGGGCAGGGAATGACTTGTTGGCCATCCCCACACCTCACCAGCCTTGGCATGAGGCCACCGACCCTGTTTTCTTGCTACTGGCCAAATATTTTGGTCGGTCGGTAGTGTTTTTGGTCGGCCGGCCATTTTTGTTGGTCAATCGGCCATATTTTCCAGCCGACCCTTGTTCACCCCCTCCATACACGTGTATGGATGGATTTGTCTCTTGCTTAGCTTGTTTTGGAAGCTTTGTAAGAGGGGAATTCTATAAAGAGGGAGCTTCTCCTCCCTCCTAAAGGGTTCCAGAGGTCAGAGAATTAGGGTTAGAAATAGTTGTATCTATCTATCTCTATATCTCCCTCTCTTTACATATTTGTGTGTGTATAGGGTTGTTTTGTTCATACTTTTGCACATAAACACCTAGCATTCCACCATCCTCTTCCAGCTGAGGTCCTTGGAGCTTGATTTTGGTGTTCTTGGGTTGCTTTGAACTCAAAAATCCTGTTGGACCTTTGTTCTTGAAGAAGGTCTACGAAGATGAGTGTTCTTGCTTTAGTTTCCCCATTTTTGTACAAGCTTTTAGCCTATCTTGCATCTATTTTTAAGCTTAAATTATAACTGATAAAAGTTCTATTTTTAAGTGCTTAAAATAGTTGTTTAAGATCACTTTGGTGTTTGGGGTTGTTTACCCCCACTTAGGCCTTGTTTGGCCTCATTTTTGTGCCTTTTTTGTGAGCTCCGAGACCACCTTGTATTAGCCTTCTCACCACTGAAATTCGGGGGAATTTCAGTGGTGGGGATGGTGTTTTGAGGTCCTAAGAAGGAGAGGGCCATCCCCTCTCCTTATTGTCTTCAATACTTGTCATATTTGCCTCATGTGTGAGCACCTTGTTTAAGTTCATGTTGGCCATGTCTTAGTTGATATTTGTTGTTATTTTGCCTTGATTTACCTCTGTCCAAAGTTGGTTTAGACGTGCCATACATGCTATGTATACTTGTCTTGTAATCCCTTTTGAGTGTTGGCTCCTCTACCATGCTCTATTTGCATCATTTCAGTGGTTTGGCACCATTAGTTATGATATTTCAGTCCTTGTTTCATGCTCGTATGCTTGCATTTATAACCCCTTTAATGCTTTAAAGAGTTAGGGTTGTATGCCTCATGGATGTGTCATTGTGTATGCCATCATGTCTAGGCATTTGGGATGCCATCTAAGTGGGTTTTTGGGCTCATTTTAGCATGTCATATCTCTGATTTTGGTCGCCTAAATCATGCCATGTTTGGTTGTCTTAGGTGTAGTGTAACACCTCTTTGGTGGCCTTGTATGCCTCATGCCTTGCCCCTTTTGTTTTAGCTTGTTTTAGCTTTGGCCATTGCATGTTTTAGGCTTACTTTGGCATGATTTGGAACTGTTTTGGTCCACTTTGGTCATTTGCTTCATGTGTCACATGATCATGGTTTGAGCCTTTGGGCTAGTTTCAAGCTTTTTGTGCATGACTTGTTTGCATTATTAGGTTGATTTGGCATCATCCTTTGCATGTTTTTAGAGCATTAAAATGCTTGCCATAGGTCCACGTTTGTCCCTTTTAAGTGTCCTTAAAAGTTGCCCTTCGATGCTTAAGTGTTGGACCATTTAGCATGCCTGTTTGTATGTACTTTTGTCTCTTATCCCTTAGCATATTGGCCGCTGATTTGGACCTATTTGAGAGCTATCCATATTGGTTTAAGACCATCCTCGCATGTTGTCGCATGCTTGTCTTGCATGTTGTCGCATGCTTGCTCTATTTTATCTTTTGTTGCATGCCATGTATGGTTGCATTGTTTAGGTCATAAGCTTATTGACATGCTGTCCATGTTGCATCTTGCATGCTTGCATGCTTAAGTTGTATTTTGCATGCTTGTTAGCTTGCATCTTGTCATATGCTTAATATGTTCTCACATATTATTGGATGCTTGTCTAGGTTGCATTGCATTTGGCATCCTCGTCACCTTAACATAATCATGTTGCATTAGTGTTACTTGCATGCATGCACGCATCTCTTGCCTCTTGAATCAAACATGATAGAGGTTGGAGGCCTATTATTTCTCTTGTGTGCATTTCATTTGATATTGAAATTGCACACTTGGCCTCTTTGGCCATCGTGCATCGAAACGCGTGATTGATGGCCCGAGGGTTGAGGACCACACTCCTTTGAGTTCATAACATGATAAGGAGGGTTGTGGTGTAAATATTGCATTGTAAATGCTTTGTCATGCTCTGTCTGTCCTCTACTGCTGTCAACCAGTGTTCTGCAGGAGGAGATGGCCAGTCGGCAACTTTTAGTGCCGGTCGACTGCCAAAATAGTGCCGGTGATCTAATTTTTGGTCGATGACCATAATTCCTTGGCCAGTGGTGTTTCCTCTTGGTCGGTGACCTCCCACAGTGCTCAGGGAGTAGTCCAGAAGTAACCTTGAGACTTGTGCAGTCCTCGAGATGCAGAGCAGTGTAAATAGAGGCAACATGAGCATGGTGGTGGATTTCCGAGCGGAGCCAAGCGTGCATGCATTTGTCCCTCATCCCGAGGCTGTTTTACTGCTTTCAGTAATTTAATTAATTTGTTTAATTAATTAAGGATCTGTAATATTTAATTAGACTGTTAATTAATTAATTTGTATTATTCATTCGGACCCTCCGAGAGAGGGCAATTTCGTAATAAGCATGCATGTGTGTGATGCATGTCTTCCAAGTGCCATTTCTTTCTCCCTTTTACTTAACCGCTTATGATGGTTAGTTCTAGGGCATGTTTCAATTAGCATCCTTATGCTATGCATGTTTGCATCATTCATTTGTATTGCATGCACCGGGCTTGGTGCATCATACTAACTACACAGTATTTCAAATTCCAAGTTGAATACGTGTATTGAGTTGTTGCATTTCACATGCCATCCTTAGATTAGCGGAGCCTATTCTAGTTGCATTTTGTATGCGATGCATTAGCCATCTTAACATGGACTTGGATCATACATTTGATTACTAACATGTTCCTTGTTTTGGCTCAGAGTACTAGGTAAGCGTTTATGCTTTAGCATACTGCATGCGTATAAGTGTTGCCATGATAGCATGTTTACCATGAGGCTATATGCTTATGTGATATAACTGCCTGAATGCCTGTGGGTGAAGGTTGGATTGCTTGAATTGGGATAATTCATTGAAATCCGTGTTTTACCCTACTTATGAGTAGCAAACTTCAAATCATTTTCCAAACAAACGAATATGCGATGCTTTGTTCCAAATTAGGCAAACTAGTCTATACTTGTTTTGCTGCGCGCATCACATAGTAATTCTAGCTAATTAATCGGAATAAGAACGCATGTGTTTTCAAAAACGAGATATCATGTTTAGTAATGGCCGATCTTTGATTGGGCAAGCGGGGGTGCTCATAGCTGACCTTCCCCAATCGTACCCAAGTTCCCGAGCCGAGGCAACTTTGGTGATGACGGACATGCGGCCTTAGGCAACGAGTCAGGGTTTCCTAAATTTCCCCAAAATAAAACATTTAGGTGGTGACTCTATATCTGGCAAAGCAGTCCATGTATGGCACTTCTTTCTAAAAATCTATTTTTCAAAACGATTTTCCAGATTTGGACTCTTAGGTGATTTATCAATCTCACATCGCATATTGTGAGATCAGATTAAGAACTGTGACATTGAGTCCTGAACAGTAGTGAGCCCCAAAGAACAAAACGGGATTCCCTCCCGGGACGTTCGGGGACGTCTACAACTGGATGCAGTACTTAATGAGAATTGTGCGGCTGTGGCCTTCGATTACTTTTCTGTACCCTTGATTTATTACATTAATTCTGACTTTTAAAACTTCGATGAAAACGATGAGGAAGAAATTCCTCCAGTTTTGAAATATTTGCTAGAACAAGAGCAGGAGAGATTTGTAAAACCGCTGGTTGATGAAATCACCCAAATTAATGTTGGTACTGAGAAGGACTCGTGGCTGGTCCAGATCGGGTCCACGTTGTCTTCGGAGGAGCACGAGCGCTTAGTTGCTTTATTAAAAGATTTCAAAGATGTTTTCGCGTGGTCCTACGAAGACATGCCTGGAATCGATCCAAAGATTGTACAGCACCGAATCCCTCTTAACCCAGAGGCCCGACCTGTCAAGCAGAAGCTCGGAAGGATTCGCTCGGATTGGGCCATCAAGATCAAAGAAGAGGTTACCAAGCAAATTGACACAGGGTTCCTGCTAGTATCCGAATACCCAACTTGGTTGGCCAACATAGTTCCAGTACCAAAGAAGGATGGCAGAATTAGAGTCTATGACGACTTTAGGGATCTGAATAAGGCTAGTCTGAAGGATGATATTCCACTACCGTATATTGATGAATTAGTAGACTTCACCGTGGGCCATGCATTACTCTCATTTATGGATGGATTTTCGAGGTATAACCAGATCCTGATGGCACCCAAGGATAGGGAGAAGACCGTTTTCATTACTCCATGGGGGACCTATTGCTACCGAGTCACGCCATTTGGGTTGAAGAATGTCGGGGCCACTTATCAGAGGACTATAATTACCATCCTGCACGACATGATCCACAAAGAGGTTGAGGTGTATGTGGACGATATGATTATCAAGTCCAAAGATCGAGAGGGCCACTACACTGCCTTGGAAAAATTCTTATAGCGGATCAGAGAGTATAGATTGAGGTTGAACCCGCAAAAATGCACTTTCGGTGTGACAACAAGAAAAATGCTAGGATTCTTAATTACACAGAGAGGAATTGAGGTAGATCCTTCCAAAATCAAGGCCATCTTAGAAATGCTACCACCAATGACTGAAAAGGAGGTGCGCGACTTTCTGGGTAAAGGGCAATTCATAAGGCGGTTTATTGCAAAATTAACCTTTACTTGTGAACCACTATTTAGTCTCCTGAAGAAAGGAAAGAAGTTCCAATGGGACGATTGCTGTCAGTTCGCTTTTGAATAGGTCAAGCAGTACCTGCAGAATCCGCTTGTGATATCACCGCCAGAACCGAAAAAATCATTGATCTTGTACCTGTTAGTGATGAACTCAACCATGGGGTGTATGTTAGCTTAGGAGTCAGAGGCAAAGGTAGAGAAAGCCGTTTACTAGTTGAGTAAGAAAATGCTGGATTACGAGACCCGTTACACTCTCCTCGAGAACTCTTGTCTAGCCTTGGTATGGGCTACCCGGAAGTTAAAGCACTACCTGTTAGCTCACTCTGTAATCCTGGTTTTGAGATTAGATCCCATTAAATATCTCTTTGAGAAACCATGTTATGCTTGTTCCAAATCGCATTGTTATGCACACACCCGGGTTGCGTTGTTATGGACCCCTTCCACCCGCATTGTCATGCACCCTCTCACTCGCATTGTCACGCACTTTTCACTTGCGTTGCTATACATGTATCTAACGATATTGTACCTGTTAAGTTCTCTTTCTTTTTCAGGCACGATATTGTATGTACGGTTCATTTGAGGCTGGCACGATCAGACGAACCGGACAGGAATGATATTGTATGTACGGTTCATTTGAAGTTGGCACGACCAGGCGAACCGCACAGGTATTGTATTCTCCGCGTCAAACGTAGCGAGAATTACATAATTCTCTTTCACCCTTTTCTACATTGTAATGTAGTTTGGTTTTTGGTTTGCTTAAAACTGTTGCATTTATTGTATATATTTGCTTCGTTACAGCTCTTTTTGCATGATCATAAGTTACGTTCGGCACCATGCATTGTTCTTGCATTTTGCCCCTGCCTTCGGGCACATGCCTTGCTATCTTGCATGCTTGTCTAAGTCTTCGGCCTTGTCAAAAATGGGTCGCGTCTGGGCTTTGACATTCACTCCTGTCATTATTATGACTTTCGAGTTCTGTCAAAGAGGTGCAACTGTAGACACCCCATTTTTGACCATCCTCAAGACTTGGACGTCATCGTTTGAACACTCGATGATCATCCATGTTCGTGTTCATCTTGAGTTCTCGGAGGTTTCGGTCGCGCGCCTTGCCTCAAGACCTCTCGACTTGTTTACTTTGTGCTTGGTTGTATACCAAACACTTGTGTTTTTGCTTATAAGGGCAGGGAATGACTTGTTGGCCATCCCCACACCTCACCAGCCTTGGCTTGAGGCCACCGGCCCTGTTTTCTTGCTACCGGCCAAATATTTTGGTCGGTCGGTAGTGTTTTTGGTCGGCCAGCCATTTTTGTTGGTCAATCGGCCATATTTTCCAGCCGACCCTTGTTCACCCCCTCCATACACGTGTATGGATGGATTTGTCTCTTGCTTAGCTTGTTTTGGAAGCTTTGTAAGAGGGGAATTCTATAAAGAGGGAGCTTCTCCTCCCTCCTAAAGGGTTCCAGAGGTCAGAGAATTAGGGTTAGAAATAGTTGTATCTATCTATCTCTATATCTCCCTCTTTACATATTTGTGTGTGTATAGGGTTGTTTTGTTCATACTTTTGCACATAAACACCTAGCATTCCACCATCCTCTTGCAGCTGAGGTCCTTGGAGCTTGATTTTGGTGTTCTTGGGTTGCTTTGAACTCAAAAAACCTACTGGACCTTTGTTCTTGAAGAAGGTCTACGAAGGTGAGTGTTCTTGCTTTAGTTTCCCCATTTTTGTACAAGCTTTTAGCCTATCTTGCATCTATTTTTAACCTTAAATTATAACTGATAAAAGTTCTATTTTTAAGTGCTTAAAATAGTTGTTTAAGATCAGTTTGGTGTTTGGGGTTGTTTACCCCCACGTAGGCCTTGTTTGGCCTCATTTTTGTGCCTTTTTTGTGAGCTCCGGGACCACCTTGTATTAGCCTTCTCACCACTGAAATTCGGGGGGATTTCAGTGGTGGGGATGGTGTTTTGAGGTCCTAAGAAGGAGAGGGCCATCCCCTCTCCTTATTGTCTTCAATACTTGTCATATTTGCCTCATGTGTGAGCACCTTGTTTGAGTTCATGTTGGCCATGTCTTAGTTGATATTTGCTGTTATTTTGCCTTCATTTACCTCTGTCCAAAGTTGGTTTAGACGTGCCATACATGCTATGTATACTTGTCTTGTAATCCCTTGATTTTGCCTTAACATGCACCTAGCATTTAGACCACTATGCTTACTTGTCTTGGCCCGACTCCATGAAGTTTTTATGCATGTTTTAGCATGCTTTAAGTCTGATTTTGGTTGTTTGGGTCATCCATGACTTGCTTTGTATAGCTACCATGCAAACTAGCTTGTATGCTTTGAGTGTTGGCTCCTCTACCATGCTCTATTTGCATCATTTCAGTGGTTTGGCACCATTAGTTATGATATTTCAGTCCTTGTTTCATGCTCACATGCTTGCATCTTATCACTCATTTAATGCTTTAAAAGATTGGTGTTTTATGCTCCATGATTGGGTCATTGTGCATGCCTTTAGACTTAGGCCATTTAGATGCCATCTAAATGGATTTTGGGGCTCATTTTAGCATGTCATATCTCTGATTTTGGTCGCCTAAATCATGCCATGTTTGGTTGTCTTAGGTGTAGTGTAACACCTCTTTGGTGGCCTTGTATGCCTCATGCCTTGCCCCTTTTGTTTTAGCTTGTTTTAGCTTTGGCCATTGCATGTCTTAGGCTTATTTTGGCATGATTTGGAATTGTTTTGGTCCACTTTGGTCATTTGCTTCATGTGTCACATGATCATGGTTTGAGCCTTTGGGCTAGTTTCAAGCTTTTTGTGCATGACTTGTTTGCATTATTAGCTTGATTTGGCATCATCCTTTGCATGTTTTTAGAGCATTAAAATGCCTTCCATAGGTCCACGTTTGTCCCTTTTAAGTGTCCTTAAAAGTTGCCCTTCGATGCTTAAGTGTTGGACCATTTAGCATGCTTGTTTGTATGTACTTTTGTCTCTTATCCCTTAGCATATTGGCCGTTGATTTGGACCTATTTGAGAGCTGTCCATATTGGTTTAAGACCATCCTCGCATGTTGTCGCATGCTTGTCTTGCATGTTGTCGCATGCTTGCTCTATTTTATCTTTTGTTGCATGCCATGTATGGTTGCATTGTTTAGGTCATAAGCTTATTGACATGCTGTCCATGTTGCATCTTGCATGCTTGCATGCTTAAGTTGTATTTTGCATGCTTGTTAGCTTGCATCTTGTCATATGCTTAATATGTTCTCACATATTATTGGATGCTTGTCTAGGTTGCATTGCATTTGGCATCCTCGTCACCTTAACATAATCATGTTGCATTAGTGTTACTTGCATGCATGCACGCATCTCTTGCCTCTTGAATCAAACATGATAGAGGTTGGAGGCCTATTATTTCTCTTGTGTGCATTTCATTTGATATTGAAATTGCACACTTGGCCTCTTTGGCCATCATGCATCGAAACGCGTGATTGATGGCCCGAGGGTTGAGGACCACACTCCTTTGAGTTCATAACATGATAAGGAGGATGGTGGTGTAAATATTGCATTGTAAATGCTTTGTCATGCTCTGTCTGTCCTCTACTGCCGTCAACCAGTGTTCTGCAGGAGGAGATGGCCAGTCGGCAACTTTCAGTGCCGGTCGACTACCAAAATAGTGTCGGTGATCTAATTTTTGGTCGATGACCATAATTCCTTGGCCAGTGGTGTTTCCTCTTGGTCGGTGACCTCCCACAGTGCTCAGGGAGTAGTCCAGAAGTAACCTTGAGACTTGTGCAGTCCTCGAGATGCAGAGCAGTGTAAATAAAGGCAACATGAGCATGGTGGTGGATTTCCGAGCGGAGCCAAGCGTGCATGCATTCGTCCCTCTTCCCGAGGCTGTTTTACTACTTTCAGTAATTTAATTAATTTGTTTAATTAATTAAGGATCTGTAATATTTAATTAGACTGTTAATTAATTAATTTGTATTATTCATTCGGACCCTCCGAGAGAGGGCAATTTCGTAATAAGCATGCATGTGTGTGATGCATGTCTTCCAAGTGCCATTTCTTTCTCCCTTTTACTTAACCGCTTATGATGGTTAGTTCTAGGGCATGTTTCAATTAGCATCCTTATGCTATGCATGTTTGCATCATTCATTTGTATTGCATGCACCGGGCTTGGTGCATCATACTAACTACACAGTATTTCAAATTCCAAGTTGAATACGTGTATTTAGTTGTTGCATTTCACATGCCATCCTTAGATTAGCGGAGCCTATTCTAGTTGCATTTTGTATGCGATGCATTAGCCACCTTAACGTGGACTTGGATCATACATTTGATTACTAACATGTTCCTTGTTTTGGCTCAGAGTACTAGGTAAGCGTTTATGCTTTAGCATACTGCATGCGTATAAGTGTTGCCATGATAGCATGTTTACCATGAGGCTATATGCTTATGTGATATAACTGCCTGAATGCCTGTGGGTGAAGGTTGGATTGCTTGAATTGGGATAATTCATTGAAATCCGTGTTTTACCCTACTTATGAGTAGCAAACTTCAAATCATTTTCCAAACAAACGGATATGCGATGCTTTGTTCCAAATTAGGCGAACTAGTCTATACTTGTTTTGCTGCGCGCATCACATAGTAATTCTAGCTAATTAATCGGAATAAGAACGCATGTGTTTTCAAAAATGAGATATCATGTTTAGTAGTGGCCAATCTTTGATCGGGCAAGCGGGGGTGCTCATAGCTGACCTTCCCCAATCGTACCCAAGTTCCTGAGCCGAGACAACTTTGGTGATGACGGACATGCGGCCTTAGGCAACGAGTCAGGGTTTCCTAAATTTCCCAAAAATAAAACATTTAGGTGGTGACTCTATATCTGGGAAAACAGTCCATGTTTGGCACTTCTTTCTAAAAATCTATTTTTCAAAACGATTTTCCAGATTTGGACTCTTAGGTGATTTATCAATCTCGCATCGCATATTGTGAGATCAGATTAAGAACCGTGACATTGAGTCCTGAATAGTAGTGAACCCCAAAGAACAAAACGGGATTCCCTCCCGGGACGTTCGGGGACGTCTACAACTGGATGCAATACTTAATGAGAATTGTGCGGCTGTGGCCTTCGATTACTTTTCTGTACCCTTGATTTATTGCATTAATTCTGACTTTTAAAACTTCGATGAAAACGATGAGGAAGAAATTCTTTCGGTTTTGAAATATTTGCTAGAACAAGAGCAGGAGAGATTTGTAAAACCGCTGGTTGATGAAATCACCCAAATTAATGTTGGTACTGAGAAGGACTCGTGGCTGGTTTAGATCGGGTCCACGTTGTCTTCGGAGGAGCACGAGCGCTTAGTTGCTTTATTAAAAGATTTCAGAGATGTTTTCGCGTGGTCCTACGAAGACATGCTTGGAATCGATCCAGAGATTGTACAGCACCGAATCCCTCTTGACCCAGAGGCCCGACCTGTCAAGAAGAAGCTCAGAAGGATTCGCCCGGATTGGGCCATCAAGATCAAAGAAGAGGTTACCAAGCAAATTGACACAGGGTTCCTGCTAGTATCCGAATACCCAACTTGGTTGGCCAACATAGTTCCAGTACCAAAGAAGGATGGCAGAATTCAGGTATGTGTGGACTTCAGGGATTTGAACAAAGCCAGTCCGAAGGACGACTTTCCTTTACCTCATATCGATGAGTTAGTAGACTTCACTGCGGGGCATGAGTTGCTTTCGTTTATGGATGGCTTTTCAGGCTACAATCAGATTGTAATGGCACCCGAAGACCGGGAAAAGACTACTTTTACCGCCTCGTGGGGGACCTATTGTTATAGGGTGATGCCGTTTGGGCTGAAGAATGCTGGAGCTACATATCAACGGGTTGCGACCACAATATTGCGCGACATGATCCACAAAGAGGTTGAGGTGTACGTGGACGACATGATTATCAAGTCCAAGGAAAGAGAGGGCCACTACACCACCTTGCAAAAGTTCTTCCAAAGGATCAGAGAATTTCGGTTCTAGCTGAATCCTCAGAAGTGTACGTTTGGTGTTATAGCAGGGAAAATGCTGGGGTTCTTGATTACATAGAGAGGTATCGAAGTCGACCCTTCCAAAATCAAGGCCATCTTAGAAATGCCACCACCAAGGACTGAAAATGAGGTGCGAGGCTTTCTGGGTAAAGTGTAATTCATAAGACGGTTTATTTCTAAATTAACCTTGACTTGTGAACCACTCTTTGGTCTCCTGAAGAAAGGAAAGAAGTTCCAATGGGACGGCCGATGCCAAACTGCTTTTGAATAGATTAAACAATATTTACAGAATCCACCTATGTTGCCACCGCTTGAGCCAGGGAAACCATTGATCCTGTACCTTTCAGTGACTAAAACTACGATGGGCTGCATGCTCGTGCATGAGTCTGAGGACAAAGTGGAAAGAGCTATCTACTACCTGAGCAAGAAGATGCTGGGTTACGAGACCCGCTACACTCCGCTGAAAAAGGCTTGTTTGGCCTTGGTATGGGCTACTAGGAAGTTGCGGCACTACCTGTTAGCTCACTCTGTAATACTGGTTTCGAGATTAGATCCCATCAAATATCTCTTGGAGAAACCGGCACTTACGGGTAGGCTAGCCCGTTGGTTGCTTCTGCTTTCCAAATTCGATCTGAAATATGTGACGCGCAAGTCAGTAAAGGGAAAAGCGGTAGCAGAATTCCTAACCAATCACCCATTGGATGGGGATGAGGCAGTTGAGTACCTATTCCCAGACGAGGCTATTCTGCATGTCGAAGACGAAACCTGGATGATGTACTTTGACGGAGCGTCAAACCAATGCAGGTATGGAATAGGGGTGTTGTTAATAGCACCCGACAATTCCCGCACACCTCTAGCATTCAAACTCCGTTTTAAAGTCTCGAACAACGAAGCAGAATATGAGGCATGTATTGCCGGTTTAGAAGCTGCCCTAGAACTAGGGGCAAAATGGTTGGATGTCATCGGGGACTCGAACCTTGTTGTATCTCAAGCTAAAGGAGATTGAAAAGTCAAAGAAGAAAAGATGAGAATCTACCACCAAACCTTGGATTTACTGATTCCTCGGTTTGAGAAACTGAATTTCGCTCATCTGTTAAGAGAGAACAATAAGTTCGCAGATTCACTAGCAACTCTATCCTCTATGATAGACATCCCTTTTGGAGTCCAAATGCGTCCGATCATCATTGACCAGAAGTTTGTGTCGGCCTACGAGCTGATTGCTGCCATAGATAAGGTTCAAGATGAGAACTCCGGGTATTACGATGTTTGGAACTTCTTGGAAAAAGAGGCATATCCACCAGGGGAAAATGCCAAAAATAAGAGGGCAATTCAAAGAATGGCTGCTCAATTCAGCATTTGTGGGGGTAGACTGTACAAGAGAGGTCATCTGGGAATGCATAAGCTGTGTGTTGATGCTGAAGAGTCGAAGCGCCTAATGGAGGCCATCCATGGGAGAGAGTGCGGAGCGCACATGAACGGGGTGATACTAGCCCAGAAGATCCTTAGACAGGGTTACTACTGGTCCACCATGGAGAAGGATTGTATTGGCTTTGTCCGGCGATGCCACAAATGTCAGGTCCATGCAAACCGCCTGAACATTCCGCCATCGAAGCTGTACAACATGACTTTGCCATGGCGATTTTCAGTCTGGGGGATTGATGTGATCGGGGCTGTCACTCCGAAGGGATCCAATGGGCATGAGTTCATTCTGGTCGCGATAAACTATTTCACGAAGTGGGTTGAGGCCCAATCTTATGTGGTGTTGAAGGTTTCGCATGTTGCAAAGTTCATCAGGAACAACACCATCTGTCGCTATGGGGTCCCAAACGAGATCATTTAAGATAATGGTTCCCACTTTAAGAAGGAAGTGATTGACTTGTTGGACAAGTACAACGTGACTTTTCATAAGTCATCTACATATGGTCGTAGACCAACGGAGCAATTGAGGCCGCCAACAAGAACATCAAACACTTACTGCAAAAAATGGTGGAAACCTACCGGGACTGGCCAGATAAATTGCCATTTGCTCTGTGGGGCTACCGGACTTCAATTAGAACTTCTACTGGGGCGCCTCCATATTCATTGGTCTATGGGATTGAGGTCGTTCTGCCTATTGAAATTGAGATTCCGTCATTGCGAGTACCGGCTGAGTGTCAGATAGCTGAGGTAGAGTGGCAGTAGAGCAGGTTCGAAGAACTCATGCTGTTTGATGAGCGAAGGCTGAAAGCACTATACCATGTTTAGGGTTATCAACGCAGAATTTTAAGGGCTTTCAACAAGAAGGTTAAGTCCAGGAATTTGAAAGAAGGAGATTTGGTGCTCAAAGACAACCGAGCTCCCATCCACGACCCTAGGGGCAAGTTCAGACCTAATTGGACTGGTCCTTATATCATCAAGTCTATTTGGTCGGGTGGAGCTGTCATTTTGATGGACTTAGATGGCCTAGAGTTCTCCCAACCGATCAACATGGACAAGTTGAAGAAATATTTTCCATGAGTGGCTCGCTAGGTCGAAAACCCAAAAGGGCGACCTAGGCAAAAGTTAGAGCGTAGAAAATTTGAAATTATAAAAACTGAGCTCGCAAAGTTGAAAACCCGCAAAGGGCGGCCTTGGCAAAATTTAGAGCGTAAAAAGTGAGGGTTAATACACGAGTGAACCTAAGCCGAACTACGTAAGGCTTGATTCCCATCTTTGGGATACGTAGGCAACTTCATCCTGAAGTCTAGCCATAAACATTTCCCCAATCAACTTTGTCCATGTGATCGCCTTGGTCATCTTTGTCTATTCAGCATTCAAGAGCTCGGTTATGATCTCCGGTGCAGTGCTACTCAGACTAGGGACAACTTTCCAGTTGCTGGAATCTGGGGTTGTGCATCTCAGTGATAGATTTCAAGCGTGTCCAGTTCTGATCCATATCGAAAATGGTTTTGAAAAGTTTTAATAAAAGTTGATTTTGTTCAAATTAATCTTTTTACAACTTAGACCATTTTTGGACCAAACGAAAAATTTTCAATACCCGCAACCTTCAATTTCATTGATTTCAACACAGAGTTCTCCTACTCTTGAATACAAATTGAAGTTGCTTTTCATTACATTCATTAAGAAAACTTGAAAGTTCTGATTAAAGTAAATAAATGTAGCAGGGTACTATTTCAATACAGAGTTCTCCTACTCTTGAATACAAATTGAAGTTGCTTTTCATTACATTCATAAAGAAAACTTGAAAGTTCTGATTAAAGTAAATAAATGTAGCAGGGTACTCAATCCCTTCTTTCGGGCAAATCTGATCATGTCCGAACTAGCGTTGGAACCGGAACAAGAAAATAGAAGACACAGTGTGTCATGCCAATCAACTGAATCTCGAGCTGGCGGGTCATGCTGTAACTCATTGCCGGTAAGTTAAGCCAAGGGCAGTGCCAAGCAATGTGGTCCGCGGACAAACTGCACATCCAGTTGTACCACCATCCCTCATCTGGAGCATCGACTAGACATCGTCGGAATAAATAGCTGCAAGCTGAATATGCCGGACACGAATCCACTACTCTCAACGTGTCCATCAATCATACCTGGGGAGGGATGAAAAATGAGAGATTAAAGGATAGAGAGGTGTACGTTGAGAGAAAAGTAAGAAAAGGGTTTTGAGAGAAAAACCGAGCCTGAGGGCCGAGTGATGTGAGCAATATATGTGAGATGGGGTGGGAAACATTACTTGCACTAGTAGTGGACTCCCCGCAAACCTAGCCGTCTCCCGACAATGAAAAGCATCTAAACCGATCAATGTCTCAGCCAATGTCATGGCAATGCAGCTTTTTCCCTCTTTCAAACCCTCGGCGACCTCAATCAAACGGGTGCTAAACCCACCAGAACCTGGGGCAAGTAAGAAATGAGACAGCATGCACAAGCAAAGAGCATGTCGCCGATAACCCTGCCAATCATGATCACTGCGATCACCGGCATTAGAAAATCGACAAACCAAGCTTGGAATGTCCAGCTCCCCGTCGTGAATCAATGACCAAGCGTCATGCAAAGTAAGGCCGCACATCCATCCTAGGGCTTGGATGTGGCCGAACTGGAGTTGAGGCAAGATTTCTTCATTACGCTCGGATTCCATTAAAGCTTGGAAATCGTCGTAAGTAGGACACATCTCTTGACCACAAAAGCTAAAGACGTGTGTTACCGGGTTCCAAAATCTTGCCGCGGCATAGAGGAACGGAAAACACAGCTGGGTGTGACCCAACGTGAATAGTGCATTTATGCCGAAGCCCCGGAAATTAAGCTTTTCCAAGCCATCCAAGTTGGCAATCCAATTTGTGAGATTTTGGACAAGGAACCCTTCCATTTGGTGCAAGTTAGTGTTGAAATGAGAAAAACTACGAAGCTAAGGCTTTTGCGGAAAATAAGGTGTTGAGTGGAAGACAGGTGTTAACATTCTGGAGGTATTTGCCATTTTTGGCCGATCGACCAAATATAGTGCCAACCGACCATCCCTTTTGGCCGATCGGCTAAAAATGTTGGCCGATGGCCATTTCTTGTGGCCGATGGCCTCTCCCTATGGCCGATGGCCTCTCCCCTTGTTCTATGAGCAGTCTATGTGTTGAACATGTTGGGAAATTGTGATTGGTTCCACTTCCAATGCCTTCCGGTGTTGATTTTGCAAAGTCGCGCCTATTTTCTTAACGACTTGTTGTACATTTGTTTCTCGAGTTGTAATTTGCATTCTCTAAGTCTTTGTTTTTCTTATGGAGTTGTATTTACACTTGGTTAACTTGTCAAGGTCTTTGTTTTGTTTATCAAGTTGTTTTGCTGTTAGTTGGTTCACTACCTGATTAATTGCAATTAGAGTTTTTGGTTTTCAAAACAAAAGTTAAATCTCATTTACATTGTAATGTAATGCGATACGATGCATAGAGTGTACAAATGTAACACTTTTTGAACAAAATAGCTGTTTTCATTTCATCATATGTCTCTTTTGCAAAAAGTACATAGTTTTGAAGAAAGTAAAACCTGTCTGAGGCAGTACAATGTGCTCAAACTACCAATAAAAAGAAAAGTAAAGGAAAAAAGGAGAAAAGCAACAAAATGTCTGAACAAAGCAAAAAGACGAAAAACAGCAAGTGTCTGGATCAGTATCGGTCATCTTGAGTGTGGGAGTCGGTCCTGGTCCTCTTCCTAGACGAGGGTCCAGGATCACCACCACCGGCTCTGTAGTCAGAGCCTGAGCTGCCCCCGGCCTCACCCTGGAATGACGCCACCTCCTCATCAAAATCATTGGGAGAGGGCTCTCGTGAACTGTTCTCAGCACAGGTGCGCCTGTGTCTGTCTTAACTATGGATAGTCATCCTCCGCCTGACTCCCCCTCCTCCTCGGACAGGTACGAATGGTCCAGCTGGAGCACCTCCCGCAGCCAAAATCTGGAATGGGGCCTGAAAGGAACAAATGGCAAATGCATCAGTTATGCTACTCAAAGCAGGATATGAATACCGAATACAGTGTGTGAGTACAGTGTATGAATGTTGTGGGCAATGTGTGAGTACAGTGTATGAATACTGTGAGCAGTGTGTGAGTACAGTGTATGAATGCACTGAGCAGTGTCCGAGTATAGTGTATGAATGCCGTGAGCAATGCTGTGAGCAGTATGTGAGTTCAAGTGTATTAGTGTCGTGAGTGCTGTGCATCGAGTGCCTTATCGAGAATGTGGTATATCAGATCAGTATGAAACAGATTATGCAAAGTTTGAGACTGCGGTTGAAGGAACTTACCGGGATGCCGTACATGGTTAACAGGTCGATGCTCCGCTGCAGCATCCCCATCACAGAGGTAGTCAGCTCCAGAGACTAGTGAGTGTACTCGACGGAAGCCTGCAAAAGTGTTGAAGTCATTAGTATTCTGTGGAATATCAAATGAAATGGAATAACTGTACAAAATGAAAAGTATAGTAGTACATACCGGGGTCGAGCCATAGACTCTGATAAGCTCATGATCAGCCAGAGGAGGAGCGATGGGAATCTGGTATGTCTCCCCACCCTGTCCTCGGCATGTCATCATCATAGGCAGCTCGGGCCATCCGATTCCCTGTCCTCTCTAGAACCCACTCTTGCCACGGGTCTAAGGTGCCCTCAATGCTCCTGCTCCTGCCACTGGCGCCGCAGGCCTCTCTCTCTCTCAGCTCGACGAGCACCAGTCAAAGGTCGCATGAGATAAGCCTGGATGAACTCAGTGTAGTTGCCCTCGTCTCTAAAGGGCTCAGAGTCCCAACCAAGAATGCAGTCTATCATCTCCTCTAAGGTATACCTCTCGGTGTGCCTCGTGTAGATAGGAGGAGGTATTGGAACTGTCTGCTCTGGCAAGCGCAAGTTCTGCCGCAAGAAGCGCTCCCCGAAATACCATGCCCGACAGACCGGGCCCTCCAGCAGAATCCTGAAACAAGCAGTCTCCCGAGCACCCCCGTACCCATCTCTCACTTTATCGGGAAAAACCGCCCAAGGCTGCCAGGTGATCTGCAAATGACAAAATATACAGTTTGTTAATCTATTATTGAAATTATAACGTAAAGCGAAGCTGTCACGACCTAAACCCGCCCCTGTAGGTTTAGCACCGTAACCGGTCAGTAATCCGTGGATTACCAAAGGCCCCCGAACAGATTAGCAAATAATAAGGGGCTGCGGAAGCAATAATACAAAATAAACAAGGTCCAATGAGCTGTGATAACATACATGGGACAGAACATTTCAAAACTTATTTATATATACATAAACATGCCAGTTCAGATACACAATATTTACAAGGTATTTACAGAATGTACTTTCCAAGACCTGACTTTACAGAGCATACACAAAGACTAACATGAATACAAAAATAGCCATGGCTTTAGGCTTCGTTCGGAACCTCCTCGGGAGGCACAACAGTTAGCTGACAAAAACAAAACAGAAGGCCGTCAACTCTGGCCCTGGTCAAATGTAGGCTCACCTACATACATAATATAAACTGTGAGCGAAAGCCCAGTGAATAATAATAGAGTAAAGGGGTTTCAATGAATGAGTTCGTACAGATTCAGAAATCATAATTCAGATTTGTATCAAATTCATCATTTGTCTAGATCATATACAGACAGAAATCATAAGTCATGATTAAGTTTACGTGATACATCCATTAGCATTAACAGAATAGAACAGAACAAAACGTATACACGTAAGGTTACGAATAACCAGTTCCATAAAGGAACCTCTGGATTCGGGCAACAGAACAGAAGCTGAGCCCCCGTGACAGGGCCTCCGGTACAGGTAACAGAGTGCAGACAGAAATAAGTTCCATAAATAAAACTCCAATACTGGGTAACAGCTAACATATATCACATGATGCTAAGGATGTCACGAATACATATCAGAAATTAAAAAATCATTCATTGTACAGAACATATCATTTCGGAAAATAGATCTTGTTTTATCACACAGAAAGTAGATACAGTTTGAACATAACTTTACTAAGTTATTACTCACAGTTGGCCTTGAAACAGACAGACGGCACAGATTGATCACACGATACACAGCACGTGACCTACATAACACATAACAGACACACACTTGAAACACACATTCTAATTGTACAAAACTTATGTCGTTGGTTCTTAGTGTGTTTCTATCCTTAAATCCTCACTAAAGAGTCTTAAACGTGGCCTAGGAATGCCTAGGATGGAATGAGGATGCACAGATGCCTTGGAAAACATTTTTCAAAACTTGCTGAAAATAGGGGTCTCGCTCGAGCGTGGTTTCCTTTGCTCGAGCGAGCTTGTCAAAACAGAGGGGTCGCTCGAGCGTAGACTCCTTCGCTCGAGCGGTCTGTAAAAATGAAAAAGTACTGGTTGTTGAAATTTTACTCTTGATGCTCGCTCAATGCTCACTCGAGCGTGAGACACAGCTCTTCGCTCGAGCGCAGGTCTCATCGCTCGAGTGTGTGTCTGCGTGCACCAAAAACTTGAGAGCTTGCAATTTACGCTCGAGCCACCATTCCTTCGCTTGAGCGAAGCTCTGAAAAAACGATGGTCGCTCGAGCGTTAAATCCTTCGCTCAAGCGAGGAAGCCAAATTCTAGAATTTCCAGATTTGCCTCCCAAGCTCAAACCAAGCATTCAAAACCTCAAAAATCGACCTCTTGGGCCCTGTAGACGTCCCCCGAACGCCCCGGGAGGGTTAGCTCCCGTTCTGTTTTGATTCAAAATCAATTTTCCAAACAGATTTGCTGGATTTAGACTCTTTGGTGATTATCTATCTCACAAGTCGCATTGCACTTATGAAATTAGATTCAGAACCGCGGGAGTCTGAGCTATAGGGCTTATATTTCGAACTTTCGAAAGGGGGCGCGAAAAAGTCGAGCTACAAGGAGATGCATGTATATGTATATATGTATCGTATACCTATGTATTATATATATATATATATATTTGTTTGAATATTTTGTCACAAAATTGGCTTGGTTCAGTGGCTTGACTCAGTGGTTAAGGACTGGAAGGCTGAGCCTGAGATTGGGGGTTCAAACCCCATATCAACGCATTTGTGTTTCTCCCTTATTTTTGCGTGTTTTGCATACACTGACGTTAGCAAACAGAATATTTCTTATCTGTAACGAAATATTCCCCGCTGACATCAGCAAATGGAATATTCCTCGTCAGTAACGAAATATTCCTAGAATGTGTATATGTATATTGTATGTGTATATAATATATGTGTAGACACCCCATTTTTGACCGTCCTTGAGACTTGGACGTCATCGTTTGAACACTCGGTGATCATCCATGTTTGTGTTCGTTTTGAGTTCCCGAAGGTCTCGGCTACGCGCCATGTCTTAGGATCTCTCAACTCGACAGTTTCATGCTTGGTTGGACCAAACACTTGTTGTTTTTTTTTGCTTTGGAGAGTAGGGAATGGCTTGTTGGTCATCTCCACACCTCACCGGCCATGGCTTAGGGCCACTGGCTTTGTTTTCTTTCCACCGGCCATTGGTGATGGCTGATCGGCTCTTTATGTGGTCGGCTGACCATATATTTGGCCGATGGACTCCTTTTCTGGCCGGTACCTCCTTTTTTCCTTTCTCAGGCATTGTGCATGCCGGCTGTGCCAGTTGGAGTGCACAGACTTGTCCTCCATACACGTGTATGGAGGAGTTGCACCCTTTGCACCCTTTTGGCCTAGCTTCTTGAGGAAGCTTGGACCTTTGTCTTATCTTCCTCAAGAAGCTTGGACCCCTGTCTCAGCTTCCTCAGGAAGCCTTGGCCCCTTAGCCTTAGCTTCTTTAAGAAGCCTTGACCCCTTTTGTTTAGCTTCTCTTGGAAGCTTAGGCCTTTGCCTTGTCTATATAAGAGGGCCATCCCTCTCCTTTGAGAAGGTTCAGCAAAATCAGACTTATACATCTGATATATAATATATATCACTCTCTCTATATATATCTCCCTCTCTCTCCACATTTCTGTGTTAGAGGGCCTAAAAGTGTGTTTTGGTCATAATTTTGCACTAAGACACCTAGTGTTACACCTTGCCTTGGTTATTGAGGTGTTGAGATGTTGTTCTTGGTGCTTTTGAGTTGGTTTTGATCAAAAAAGGGGGCTGGAGTTTTGGTTCTTCAAGTGTTCTTCAAGGGTGAGCACTATTGCTTTATATTCCCCATTCTTTCACTAGCTTTTAACCTACTTTGCATGTTGTTTTGAGCTTTGTGTATAACATATAAAAGTTCTATTTTCTTTTCTGTTTAAGACACTTCATTAAGGTCACTTTGGTGTTGGGGGTCGTCCACCCCCTCTTAGGCTTTGTTTGGCCCTTTTTTGTGCTTTCTTTGTTGAGCTTCACGAACCTTCGTGCATTGGCCTTCTCACCACTAAAATCTAGAGGATTTTCAGTGGTGAAGAAGAGGTTTTGAGGTCTTGCATAGGGGAGGGACACCCCTCTCCCTTTGTCTCTCTTTTGCTTATGTTTTTGTCTCATAAGAGTAGCATGCATGCTTAGTTGTTTTTAGCATCATTTCAGTAGGTATTTGGTGATATTTGGTCATATTATACCTCTATTTCTAGTTGGTTTGATGGTCCATTTCATGCATTATATGCTTGCCTTGTAATCTCAAGTTTTGGCGTAACATGTATCATGTTGTGAGATGACATTTTAGCATGATTTTGGTTTGACCCCATGAAGCTTTTAGTCCTATTTCATCATGTTTAAGGTCTATCTTGGGTCTTTAGAGTCATGTTTGCCATGTTTCGTATAGCCCCTTTGCATTCTAGCGTGTAGGCCTTGAGTGTGTGAGCCATAAGCATGCTGTAGTTGGGTTGTTTCAGTGATTTGGAGTCATTTCTGTGCTATTTCAATCCATAATCCATGCTTGTATGCTTGCATTCATCATCCCTTTCATGCTTTGAAGAGTCGTTCTTTTGTGCCTTGAAATGGGTCATAATGCATGCCTTTTGTTTTAGTCATTTGGGATGCCATACATGTGGGTTTTGGGGTGTATTTTGACGCACTAAAACTCTGTTTTTTTGGTTGCATAATCCATGCCATGTGTGGTCATTATAGTTGTAATGGAATGCTCCATTTTATGCTTTAGTTTTAGGCCCATTTGTGTGCATGTTTGCATGAGCATTTGTCCATCTTTTTTTAGTACGCTTGGCCACTGTTTTGGGCCATGGCCGAGGCCTCCCATTTCAGTTTAAGTCCATCCTTGTATATAAATTCCATGATTGACATGTTGCATTACATTGGTTGCATGCTTACATTGTATCATGTTTGCATGTTGTTTAGCTAGTTGCATTACATAGTCTCGTTGTATGCTTGACATGTTCATATTGCATTAGTTTGGTTTGCATGGTTAGGTAGTGTCATGTTGCATTAGCTTAGCATGCTCATATTGCATTGCATTAGTTGCATTACTTCGCATTGCATATAGCATACATGCATAGCATTGTGTTTGGTTTGGGGTGTCAAACCAAACGCGAGGAGTGAGGTGTGTTCATACTCAAAGTGACGAAACACATCTCAATCCTCAGTCGCCAATGCCCTTAATCTCGACATGATAGGGCATGGGGCATTCATTTGTTTTGTTGCATGCATTTACATTGATTTGCAAGCTTGGTGCCTTTGTCCACCATGCATCGAAATGCGTGTCTGGTGGCCCGAGTACCAAAGGCCGCACTCCCTTGAGTCCATAACGTGATGGGGAGTGTGGCCATGCATACATTGCTTTGAAGTTTCCTTGCCATGCACTGTCTGCCCACTGTTGCAGCAAAAATAGGATTCTGCAGGAATAAATGGCCGGCCGGCCACTTTCAGTGCTGACCGACCATCAGAGTCCAGCCGGTGACCCAATTTATAGTCGATGATCACGTTTACATGGTCGGTGGTGCTTTTCATTGGCCGATGGAATTCCAAAATGATCAGGGAATGGTTCAGAGGTGCCTCAAGAAGTTTCACATCCCTCAGAGGTGCAAAACAGTGCAAACAGAGGCAACAGTGGCATGGTAACAGGTTTCCGAGTAAGGCAAATCGAGCATGCATCATCCACGCATTCTGAGGCAGAGCTGTGGCGGTCTCTTTAGTTTCTTATTTAGACTATTTTTCGTAATTAATTTGTTAATTAATTACAAGTTTTGTAATAATTAATTAACTAGGATAGTTGATTCATTATTCGGCCTGCATTATTCTTTCGGACCCTCCGAGCGAGGGCAATTGTGTAATAAGTGTGTGTGAGTGTGTGTATGTCTTCCAACCTCCACTTCTTTTTCCCTTTTATTTACCTGTTTTCAATGGTTAGTATTAGGACATATTTAAATTAGCATACCTTATGCTATGCATGCGTGCATTCATTCATTCATTCATTCATTTGTATTGCATGCACCGGGCTCAGCGCATCATACTAACTGCTTGGTATTTCAATTCCAAGTTGAATACATGTTATCTATTGCATTTCATATGCCATGTTTAAAATAGCTGAGCCTATCTAGGCTGTATTTTTGCATGTGTTACATTAAGCATTTCAGCATAGTTAGGATTCATGCATATTCACTAACTAGTTTCTGTTTTGGCTTGGAGTACTCGGTAAGTTTTTATGCTTTAGCATCCTTGCATGTGTGTGAGTGTTTCCATGATAACATGCTTTACCATGAGGCTATGTGCTTATGTGATATAACTCCCTGAGTGCCTGTGGGTGAAGGTTGGGTCATTTGAATTGGAACAATGCATTGAATGCGAGTTTTAAGCCCACCTGAAAGTGGCAAAACCGCGTTTTCTAGGCCCACTCGAGGGTGGCAACATCTGTATTTTTAGCCTACTTGCGAGTAGCAAACCGCTTTAAAAAACAAACATGAGATGTTTTGTTCCAACTTAGACGACCCAGTATATACTTGTATGCTGTGTGCATCACATAGTAAATCTAGGCTAATAACCGGAATAAGCGCATATAATGTTTTCAAAACTCGATATCATGGTTAGTAGAGGCCGATCTTTGATTGGACGAGCGGGCGTGCTCACAGCTGACCTTCCCCAATCGTACCCAAGTTCCTGAGCCGAGGCAACTTTGGTGATGATGGACATGTGGCCTTAGGCAACGAGTCAGGGTTTCCAAAATTCCCCCAAAATAAATATTGAGGTGACGACTCTGTATCTGGCAAACAAGTCCATGTTTGGCACTTCTTTCTAAAAATCAATTTTTTTTCAAAAAACGATTTGCCGGATTTGGACTCTTTGATGATTTATCGGTCTTGAATTGCACTCTGTGAGATTAGATACAGGACCGTGACATTGAGTCCAAACCGTAGTGAGCCCAAATGAACAGAACGGGATTTCCCTCCTGGGACGTTCGTGGACGTCTACAGTTTCTGGTGACTCTGCTGGGGAGTTAGAGAAGATGACTCGAACTCATGATATCTTGTTTTGACTACACTTATGTGTTTCTTTGCATTAAATTTGCATTGGTGCGCCTAGGACACCGTGTTTACCATCTGCTATTCCTGAAAGGTTTGCCGGAGGCTTGTTTTGTTAAGCGTGCCATAAGGCTGACCGGTTACGGGCTCTGCCACAATGGGATCACAAACCCCGATTTTTACCGGGGCACCCTTTTGACTATTCGACCTAGTGCATATTCGGAATCCATAGTGACCATTCCAAGCTAGGACAGGTTGCTTACCCCATTATAGGTTGCTTGAAACCGTTGCGTGCGTAGTGAAACCCTAGCTCCTGACAAAATAGGACAGGGAAACCTTAACCCAATATAGGGGTGTTTTGGCTCCCTCTTACTTGCTATGTGCTTTTAGAGTGCGTCTATATAGGAATGCATGTATCATTTCACAAGTTTGGGCATCAGGCCTGCGGGCATCAGTTCAGTATCTTGAGAATCAGTTATCTGTGGGTTTCAGATTCAGTTTTGGGGGCAATGATTTGGGGAACGATGATCAGCATTTGAGAACGGTCTATTCAGCTTATCGATTACGTGTTGTTATGCCCGACTATGTGTTGTGTGTTTATTTTAAGCCGTTATGTTGTCTGTTTGTCTGGTTGTTTATTTCCTTATTATTGCTTTATTTATCTTTTTGCTAGGTAGTTTAGCATAATTGCTTCCGACCAAGCAGATATTCCCCAAGCACTCTGGACTAGAGGTCGTTGACTCCATCGATCTGGGGACCTGGTAGATGGACAATCAGTGTTCTATTCTTTACCCCTGGTTGCTAGGCGGAGATCGAGAAAACGCAGTGTATCGGTACCGAGATTGCCAGATCAGTGGTCTGTGAACAGTTGTGTTGAGATTTCTGAGTCTACTACAGGGGTAGATACACCGGCAATTCAGATAAATCAGGGCATTATGTCAGGGATGGAAGACATGGTTCGCCAGCTCCAGGAGAGCATGAAAGCCATGCAGGAGGACGCTATTCGTCAAGTAGAATTTGCTAAGCAGCAGGCCGTTGTCATGGCCGAACAGGCAGAGCTAATTACCCAGTTACAACAGCAAACCGGAGCATCTGCTTCACACCGGGCTCCTCCCCTAACAAGAGTCCTAATACCTGAGGAGACGGCGAATGTCCAGAATGCCCAAGAGGATACAGACATCCCAACAGGGCCGGCTCCACCCCTGATTCTACCTCAACCATCCAAGCACCCACGCGTATCAATCAACCGAACTCCCCCTTTGAGTTCGAGGTGGACCCTACAGCATTGAAGTTGAGCATGCTTGAAAAGTTGTTCAGAAAATCCCAAGGGGTAAAGTCCATCCCAGATATTGAGGACGAGTATACCAACGTGGCTGTGACGCTGCCAGATCGGTTCAAGATGCCACAAATCGATCGCTTCGACGGGTCCGGGGATCCCGTGGTGCATCTACGTTTGTTTTTGGATATATTAAGGCGATGGGCCTCACCAGACTACAGAAGCTTTCATTGTTTGGCCGGACCCTGTCGGGTGTGGTGGCCATCTGGTACTCAAAATTGGAAGATGATGTCAAGCAGAACTGGGATGAGATGGCCGAGGCTTTTGTCACCCAGTACTCCTATAATACACAAATTGAGATTACAACCCATGATCTCGAGACAACAAGGCAGGAGCCTAAGAAGAGCTTTTCTGCGTTCGTAACCCGGTGGAGGTCCAAGGTCTCAATGATGACCCTAAGGCCCACCGATAAAGATCAAATTCGGATGATTGTGCGCAATCTCCAGCCCAAGCTCATGCAAAAAATGATTGATCTCCCCTTTCCCACCTTTTCAGATCTGCATGAGATGGGAGTACAGATCGAGGATGTCTTGAAGCAGGGCTTGGTTGACAATGACAGAGAGCAACCCAGGAGAACCTTCAATAACCGCAGTACGAATGCAGGCACAAGCAGTACTGCAGCCGCCAAATCTCAGGAAGTAAGCATGGTCACCACCAACACCCCAAGAACCCTTGCGGCTATGCCATTCACCGATGCGTCCGGTAGTAGTTCACAAATAGCTAGATACCCACCCAAAAGCCAAAGAACCTTCACTCCATTATATATGCCCCTGTCCAAAGCTCTGGGGGTTTTAATCAAAAAAGGGCACTTAAAGCCCCTAGAGCTGCGACCATTGCCGGAAAAACTCCCCCTTCCCATAACCCGACCAAATACTGCTCGTTTCACCAACAGCACGGTCATGACACTGACCAGTACTTCCGATTATGCCATGAGATTCAGGATCTCATCGATAATGGGGTGATCATGCCTCTAGAGAAACCCAATGTCACAACCAACCCTCTCCCGCCACACAACCAAGCTCCACCCCCCAAACGTATCAACTTTATCCAGACCGGGGTTACGGCATACGACCCCAGCATATACATCACTCATTTCCATCTACCTAAGCCAGAGGTGCTCCTTTCGGATTGCACTGACTTGTGCATGTTGGACATCTCCAGAACCCAACCCGAACCAATGGTGGTGACTGTCGAAGATAGAACAGGGGAGACTTCAGTACAGAGTGGGATTGTTGAGTCAGAATCTGAGGAATCTGGGAGTTTTGCTGAGGAGGTATACAGTCTGAGTGACTACATTCTGTCAATAGGCCAGGTTGGGCCAAATATGGAATTGCCGGCAGGGGCAGAGCTTTGTGTGGTGCTGGGGGATGGATTTGGTTAGAGGATAGATGACTTGGCGGCTATGGAGGGGGATTTTGCTGACCTCCAATTCTTCAATGAACAACATCCAGAGGGCATGGTAGTCAACTGGTCTGATTTTGAAGAGTCAGCAAAGGTTACCGGATGGCTTGATGACTTACCAGACGTCACCGAAGAATCTCAGTTGGAACAGGGCCCGGCAGGGGCAAGGACATCAATTGTGGCCGGAAGGGCTGGAGAACAGAATGCATCACCGGAGAGCGCCCGTGTCGAGAATTTCGCTCAGGATTTGGGCATTTTGAATGCAGGGATTATTGAACAACAAACTACACTGATGCAATTAGAACAAGAAGGAATCAAAGAGTCTGAGAGAATTAGGAAAGCCAAAGCCCCTGTGGGGACTGAAAGTGTTGTATGCACAGGAACGAAGAGTGTTACGAATGCGTGGACAGAAGGTACCATGAGTACAAGGACGGTGGTAACAGAGCCAAACAGGTGTCTGTTGGCTGCCAATAGAATGTGGTGGGAGGACGATGATCTATGTCTTGTCCACACGGATGAGGACGGGGGGAGCAATCAACCAGACGATACCTGGTACATCGGCGAAGTCGATCATATAACCAGGAGCGGGCAATATTTCAAGGCCCCGCATTTAGACCAACCAGAAACGTCCGGGAAAGACAAGGAGGCAGAGAAACAGAGAGAGAAGCAACTCGAAGAAGAGGCTGTACTGAAGTAGTTGAAAAAGATACAAGCAGACATCTCCATCTGGGGACTGCTTGTGGCTTCGTGAGTACATAGACAGGTCGTCCTATCGGCAATGGATAAGGCCAAGCTCTCAATAGAAACCACGCCGGAACAGTTGGTGGGATTGGTCTTTCCGGGAGGAGCTTCCCCGATGTTGACCTTCTCCAACAAAGAATTACCACCCGAGGGTGTGAATCACAAAAAGCCATTTTACATCTCTGTGGAGTGTAAGAGCAAATGGATACCGGTGGTTCTTGTTGATACTGGGTCCACCATCAATGTGTACCCAACAAGGACAGCCTATGCAATCGGGTTAAAACCCACAGACTTTGCGCCAACCACCCAGGTAATAAGGGTGTATGATAACACAAGTAGAGAGGTGAAGGGGACTGTGCAAATTCAAACTAAGGTTGGTCCGAGACAACATGAGATAGACTTTCACGTCCTGGAAGTTCCTGCAACCTTCAATCTACTCTTGGGGCGGCCGTGGTTGCATTAGGTAAAGGCAGTTTCGTCCACCTTGCATCAGATGTTGAAGTACCCCAATGGGAAGGGAGTAGCCATCATTTTTGGAAATTCGTCAATCCATCCACCGCCAGAAGTATCTATGCCAGTCTTGGAAATTGAGCACGGTATGGAGGATGTGTTCATGTCAGGTTTTACCCTGGCTGAGGCCCGGTTCGTGCAGAATATCTTAGTTGTTAATGTGGGGGTGTATGTTAGTGCACAATCAGTATACCTCATGAACAAGCTTCAACACATCCCCGGGATGGGATTGGGAAAGAATGGCCGGAAGGGCGTTGCAGCATTGGCCGAAGTGCCACACAACCCACACACCTTTGGCTTGGGTTATCTGCCCACCAAAGAGGATTGGGTAACCCGACCAAATACTGCTCGTTTCACCAACAACACGATCATGACACTGACCAGTACTTCCAATTATGCCATGAGATTCAGGAACTCATCGATAATGGGGTGATCATGCCTCTAGAGAAACCCAATGTCACAACCAACCCTCTCCCGCCACACAACCAAGCTCCACCCCCCAAACGTATCAACTTTATCCAGACCGG
>NW_021025605.1:138678-150857 GCF_004153795.1 Camellia sinensis
GAATTGTTCCAATTCAAGCAATCCAACCTTCATCCACAGGCATTCATGCAATTAAACACTTAAGCAGTTAGCCTCATGGCAAGCATCAAAACGTCCTTCGGCCCATTCACTTATGTCGAAACGGCCTTTGGCCCACTCTTTCATATCAAAGCGGCCTTTGGCCCACTCTTTCATATCAGAGCGGCCTTTGGCCCACTCTTTCATATCAGAGCGGCCTTTGGCCCACTCTTTCATATCAGAGCGGCCTTTGGCCCACTCTTTCATATCAGAGCGGCCTTTGGCCCACTCTTTCATATCAGAGCGGCCTTTGGCCCACTCTTTCATATCAGAGCGGCCTTTGGCCCACTCTTTCATATCAGAGCGGCCTTTGGCCCACTCTTTCATATCAGAGCGGCCTTTGGCCCACTCTTTCATATCAGAGCGGCCTTTGGCCCACTCTTTCATATCAGAGCGGCCTTTGGCCCACTCTTTCATATCAGAGCGGCCTTTGGCCCACTCTTTCATATCAGAGCGGCCTTTGGCCCACTCTTTCATATCAGAGCGGCCTTTGGCCCACTCTTTCATATCAGAGCGGCCTTTGGCCCACTCTTTCATATCAGAGCGGCCTTTGGCCCACTCTTTCATATCAGAGCGGCCTTTGGCCCACTCTTTCATATCAGAGCGGCCTTTGGCCCACTCTTTCATATCAGAGCGGCCTTTGGCCCACTCTTTCATATCAGAGCGGCCTTTGGCCCACTCTTTCATATCAGAGCGGCCTTTGGCCCACTCTTTCATATCAGAGCGGCCTTTGGCCCACTCTTTCATATCAGAGCGGCCTTTGGCCCACTCTTTCATATCAGAGCGGCCTTTGGCCCACTCTTTCATATCAGAGCGGCCTTTGGCCCACTCTTTCATATCAGAGCGGCCTTTGGCCCACTCTTTCATATCAAAACAGCCTTTGGCCCAGTCTTTCATATCAAAACGGCCTTTGGCCTACTCATTCATGTCAAAACGACCTTTGGTCCATTCATTTACATCAAACGACCTTTGGTCCATTCATTCTTATCGAAATGACCCTTGGTCCATTCATTTACATCAAAACGACCTTCGGTCCATTCGTTCTTATCAAACGACCTTCGGTCCATTTATACCAAAACGACCTTCGGTCCATTCCTATCAAAACGACCTTCGGTCCATTCATTTACTCCTGTCGGACTTTTGTCCACAATCCCAATTAACAACTTATAGAGTTTATAGGGGAATAACAATTGGACATTTGACAAGCTTTCAAATATTGATATTACTCACAGTGATCGGTTTGTGGATGCGCCCTTGAGCTTGATCCTACACATTTCATGAGTACAAAAGGGTCACTAACAGTTCAATCCGTTCTTTAATTCACATATTCCTCTTTAGGCTTTATTTTTATCTCAATAACTCATTTACAAGGTTTAACATATGCCTAAGAGTACTTACAAGTGAAAGAGAACGGAAAACGAAACACAGAACGCATAAACAAAATTTTAGAAAATAGGGTCCCCGCTCGAGCGTCGACTTATCCGCTCGAGCGGACCCTTAAGGCCTGCAAAAGTACTGGTTGCATGAAAATTACGCTCGAGCGTTAAATAGGGCGCTCGAGCGGAAGGCCTGTCTACAAAATTCCACGCTCGAGCGTGATATGCCCCGCTCGAGCGGACATCCAACTCTGCAAAAATGCTGGGAGCACGATTTTCCCGCTCGAGCGGCCATTACCCCGCTCGAGCGGACATCGAAATTCTGGAAAACCCAGAACTGTGTTCTTGAGTTCCAACATCGAATTCAAGGGCCCCAAATGCATGATTTCGGCTCAAACTTCATATATATGTGTACTAACATGATATAGACACTAAATTACCACATATTGAAACTCAATTCCCATGAATCAATCACATGCAAACCCAACTTATACCAAACTTACTTCCAATACATTAAATTCATGCATTTAAGTTTCATATCTTCATCAATCATGCATGCATGTCAATTCTTGACTCCATTTCTATTCCAATCAATGCAAATGGTGTTCATTCTCATGGAACACAACAAAAACATGCTTGCATGTAGGATTTAACATTCATATTTCCATATTCCTCCCAATACATGCTTGATTATGCAAAACCATGGTGATTCTATACATGCATGTGCATTTTAACTTCAAATTCATCAAGTAGAGTACAACTCTTGTTCTTGATCACCAATTAACCTTTAATTCACAAAATCACAAGTTCAAACTCATGAATTCATAAACAATCACTTACCTAGAAGCTCAATCTATGGTCAGTTCTTGAGTTGGACTTCAAATTCATAACCTTGGGCCAAATATTACACAACTTTCTCCCTCACTCTCTCTCTAACAGCCGACCTCCTCCCTTTCTTAGAGTTTGTTCAGCCAAAAATGAAGGTATGTGAGAGAATGAGGAGTGTAGTGCTCAAATACAAGAAGCCCCACTAGCCACATTTAAGATATTAAACAATTTGAGCACAATGCCATTAAATAATTCAATTTAATCTGGCCCGAATCAATTTTTCGATTAAATTTCACCGTAGGCTCTAAAAATTATGCCAATCACAATGGCGTAATCAATTTCGGGTTCTATGGCCGATAAGGCCCTCAATTAAATTTCCAAAGCTGATTATTCAAACAGATATTCCTACGGTGAACAGATAAAACTTCAAAATCACATATATTCACATAATGGCACATAAAATCATGGTAAACACATAATCATACTCAGTTTAAGGACCAATTGGCATATTACGGAACAGGGGTATTACAGTCTTCCCCCCTTTAGGAAGTTTGGTCCTCCAAACTTAATTTACCTTCGTCGGGAAACAAGTGTGGATAGCGTAGACGCATTTCCTCCTCTTTTTCTCATGTAGCATCTGTCCCATAGTGTTCCTTCCATTCCACTTTCACCATTTGAATGGATTTGTTTCTTAATTCTTTCACTTGTCGGTCAACAATTCTTTCCGTCCATTCAGCATATTCCATATTTTCATCAATAGCAACCCGGTGATAATCAATCACATGCAACGGGTCTCGGAGGTAACCTCTCAACATTGACATGTGAAATACATTATGGATTTGCTCAAATCCCGGTGGTAAGGCAATTCTATAAGCAACTGGACCGAGTCTCTCCAATATCTGGAACGGCCCAATGTAACGGGGCGATAACTTGCCCTTTTTCCCAAATCTGACTTGGCCTTTCATCGGAGAAACACGGATGGACACATGGTCACCAACCTCATACTCAAGGGGTCTTCTCCTAACGTCTGCATAGTTCTTTTGTCGATCTTGAGCTGTTTTGAGCCTTTGCCGAATGGTTTTGATCTTTTCAGAAGTGTCTTGCACAATTTCTAGCCCAAGCAAAGCTCTATCTCCGACCTCTGTCCAACAAATAGGTGATCTACACCTCCAACCATACAAAGCCTCGTATGGTGCCATACCGATGCTGGAGTGGAAGCTGTTATTATAAGCAAATTCTGCAAGTGGTAAATAATCTTCCCAACTCCCCTGAAAATCCAACGCACACATACGAAGCATATTTTCCAATGTCTGTATCGTTCATTCTGACTGCCCATCTGTCTGTGGGTGGAATGCAGTACTGAACCTTAGTTCTGTTCCCATAGCTTCCTGTAAACTTTTCCACAATCTAGATACGAATTTTGGATCTCTATCCGACACAATAGATATCGGAACTCCGTGTAAACGGACAATTTCATCAACATAAATAGTAGCCAATCTATAAGCAGTAAATGCAGTTTTGACAGGCAGAAAATCTGCAGATTTAGTCAGTCTATCAACTACAACCCAAACGGAATCCATACCTCGAGAAGTCCGAGGTAGG
Source organism: Camellia sinensis (assembly GCF_004153795.1). Lineage (NCBI taxonomy): Eukaryota > Viridiplantae > Streptophyta > Magnoliopsida > Ericales > Theaceae > Camellia > Camellia sinensis. The sequence goes on from NW_021025605.1 coordinate 142,542, forward strand.
CTAACAACAAAATCCATAGTCACATGTTCCCACTTCCATTCAGGAATAGGGAGGGGTTGAAGTAGACCGCCTGGTTTCTGATGTTCAGCTTTGACTTGCTGACACTGAAGGCATTTGGACACAAATTCTGCAATCTCTTTCTTCATGTTAGGCCACCAATAGGTTTGTTTCAAATCCCGATACATTTTAGTGTTGCCCGGATGCATAGCAAATACGAACCTATGGGCTTCATCTAAGACCCTCTTCTTTAGTTCCGTGATATCTGGGACACATATTCGGTTTCGGAATTTCAACATTTCATTCTTGACACTGAACTCCGCTTTTGGGCTTACTTCAAATTCGTCAATTACCTTTCTGAGGAACTCGTCTTCTTTCTATTTCTGCTTGATTTCATCAATGATTGCTGGCTCGGCTGTGATAGCGGCTATCAATCCGCCCTGTTCACACACCACCATCTCAATTTCAGACTTTTCAAGGTCTTGCAAGATCTCCCTCTGTTCAGTAAGCAAACAGGCCATACTCCCCATTGATTTTCTGCTCAAGGCATCAGCAACTGTATTAGCTTTCCCAGGGTGGTACTGAATTTCTAGATCGTAATCTTTTATTAGTTCCAGCCACCTTCTCTGACGCATATTCAACTCCTTCTGCATGAAGAAGTATTTCAGGCTCTTATGATCCGTGTAGACTTCACACTTTGCCCCATACAAATAATGCCGCCAGATTTTCAAAGCAAAAACGACTGTGGCCAATTCAAGGTCATGTGTTGGGTAGTTCTTCTCATGTGGCCTCAAGTGTCGGGAGGCATAAGCAATAACCTTTCCGTTCTGCATTAACACACAACCCAAACCCTTATAAGATGCATCACTGAAAATCACAAAATTTTCCGTACCTGACGGCAATGTCCAAATTGGTGCAGTGGTCAATCTTGTCTTCAATTCATGAAAGGCTGATTCTCTTTCGATATTCCACTCAAATGGTTGTCCTTTACATGTCAACTGGGTAAGAGGTACTGCTAATTTTGAAAAGTCCTTCACAAACCTCCTGTAATACCCGGCTAAGCCCATGAAACTGCGAACTTCTGTCACATTGGTCGGTGTAGGCCAATTCACAATTGCCTCTATCTTCTGCGGGTCCACTGAAATTCCTTCCTTGTTGATCAGGTGCCCTAAGCAAATAACCTCATCCAACCAAAACTCACGTTTCTTTAATTTAGCAAATAGTTTTCTCTCTCGAAGTATTTGTAAAACAGTCCTCAAATGATGTTCATGTTCAAGTCTATCTTTAGAGTATATCAAAATATCATCGATGAAGACTACAACAAACTCATCAAGGTAGGTTTTAAAAATTCTATTCATTAAGTCCATAAATGTTGCCGGAGCATTAGTCACTCCAAACGGCATAACAAGAAACTCAAAATGACCATACCTCATTCTGAATGCGGTTTTCTCAACATCCTCTGCCATAACTTTCAGCTAATGGTACCCGGATCTCAAATCAATCTTAGAAAACACCTGGGATCCCTGCAACTGGTCAAATAAGTCGTCAATACGGGGTAAGGGATATTTGTTCTTTATCGTTACCTTGTTTAACTCCCGGTAATCAATGCACAGCAAGGTACCAATCTTTTTCTTTACAAATAACACTGGTGCACCCCAAGGCGAAGTGCTAGGCCGGATAAACCCTTTATCAAGAAGGTCTTGCAACTGTTCCTTTAATTCTTTCATTTCGGCAGTAGCCATTCTGTGGGGAGCCTTAGAAATAGGCTGGGTGCCTGGCATAGTTTCAATGGTAAACTCGATCTCCCTGTCTACCAATTCCCCTGGTAATTCCTTCGGAAACACATCCGGAAATTCTCTAACAATAGGAATATTATTCAATTCAACATTCTCAGATTGTTCAGGCAACACACAACACAAATAACCCTGGCACCCTTTCCTAATCAGTTTACATGCTTTCATTGCAGATATCAAATACGATGGAGGCACTACCCCATTACCCACAAACACAATCTCCTTCCGTTCTGGTAGGTTAAATACAACCCGTTTTGTCATACAGTCTATAGTGGCACAATACTTGGTCAACCAATCCATGCCCAAAATTACATCGAAATGTCTAAAGTTCAAGGGTAACAAATCTACATATAGGGTAGCACCCTCGATATGCATGTCACAAAACCGATATATATAATCACATAACACAGATTCCCCCGATGGAGCAGACACACATAACAAATATGGCAATAGCTCTAGGGGTCTATTCAGTCTAGATGCAAACATGTATGTCACGAATGAGTGTGTTGATCCAGATTCAATTAATACAAAGGCATCCTGATTACATATTGAAATAGTACCTGAAACAACGGCATTGGCATTCCGTGTATCGCCCGGAACAAGTGCAAAGACTCTCCCCTGTCTCACTGTGTCCCCAGTAGTAGCAGATCTCAAAATGTTTCCCGGCTTTGGAGCTGATGCAGTTGAACTAGCTGCGAGTTCCGCCCTGTTCACACATTACCACTTCGATTTCAAACTTCTCAAAATCTTGTAAGATCTCTTTCTGTCCGGTAAGTAACCAAGCCATACTCCTCGTTGATTTTCTGCTTAATGGTCTCGGGAAGAACTCGAAGTATTTGAGGAGCTCGTGTTTTGCTTTTTCGGAAATTTCTTCTTCGAAAAGAAGCCTTGTCTTTTGTTGCCTTTCCATTCTGTTACTGGCTTAGCTTGCCTGGCTATGTTAGCCTCTGATATGATGGCTCTGTCAAGCACCCCAATGTAGGTTTCCAATTTCAGGACATTCTCCCTCTCTAGGATGTCATTGCAGAGCCCACCTTCAAAATGTCTTGCCTTCTTATAATCAGTGTCAATCACGTGTGGTGCAAATCTGGCCAACTCAGTGAATTTGGCCTCATACTCCACTACAGTCATGCTGTCTTGCTTGAGCTCCATGAACTCTGCCACTTTCCTATCCCGGACACACTGCGGGAAGTACTTGTCATAGAAGATTTCTAAAAATTTCACCCAATCAACATCTCTGTGGTTTTCTCTCATCAACATCCACCATCTTCTCGCTTCATCTTCTAGCATAAAAGTGGCTAGAAGCACTTTCTGAGTCTCTGAACTGGGAAACACTTCGAATAACTTCTCAATGCCGAGGACCCACGCTTCGGCTTTCAATGGATCTAATCCCCCATGAAACTGCGGTGGTTTCATTTTCTTGAATTCCTTAGTGAGAGCTATAATCCGGTCATCGTTCTGATGATCTGGCACAGGTGGTGCCGGAGGTGGAGGTGGCGGGTGTGGTTGCTGCCACTGTTGTTGCCACTCCTGTTGTTGTCTCAAAGCTTCTGCCATTTCTTGGATCAGTCTTTCCATTCTGTCCAGTCTGGCAGTAGAAGATTCCTCTAACTCATCACCTCTGGTTCTCACCATCTGATTAAACTTGCATTATATTTTACACAAAAGATCCACAACTGTGCATATACTAAGAAGCGCATATTCCCAGATAATTTGTAGTGCAAGTAATTCACAACGTACACATATAATTGTTCATATCAAACATTTAAGCATATAATCAATGCTTCCAAACTCGTGCTTATCACATGGATGCATCCTAGATCTTATCTAGACGCTTATTGCTCTTTTTGGACACGTGTGTGAGTTATTAACTCGTGCTCTGATACCACTCTGTCACGACCCGAACCCGCCCCCGTGGGTTAAGGACGTAACCGGCCAGTAATCATGAGATTACCTACGGCCTCAAACTGTTCTAAACGTATTTTAACAGAGTTAATGGGGGCCAAACGGAAGCAAAATTAAAAACTTTGTCCATAGAGCCGTGCTTATATGCACATCAAACAAACCATACTCAAATACGTTAATAACTCACATCAAAAGCACAGCTTCACAAAATTCATTACAGACAGGATCATCCAAAGAGGTTCCGTCTTTGCGAGTATTGGCTGAGTGTCAAATAGCCGAAGCAGATTGGCAGCAGAGCAGATTTGAAGAACTCATGCTCTTTGATGAGAGAAGACTAAAAGCACTGTATCATGTTCAAGGTTATCAGCGCAGAATTGCTAGGGCTTTCAACAAGAAAGTTAAGTCCAAGAATTTGAAAGAATGAGATTTGGTGCTCAAGGACAACCGAGCTCCCAATCATGACCCTAGGGGCAAGTTCAGACCCAATTGGGCTGGCCCTTACATCATTAAGTCTATCTGGTCAGGTGGAGCTGTCGTTCTGATAGACCTAGATGGCCTAGAGTTCTCCCAACCGATTAATATGGACAAATTGAAGAAATATTACCCCTGGGCGGCTCGCTAGGCTTAAAACCCGAAAGGGCGACCTTGGCAAAAGTTAGAGCACAGAAAATTTGAAATTACAAAACTGCGCTCACAAGGTTGAAAATCCACAAAGGGCGGCCTTGGAAAAAGTTAGAGCGTAAAAGGAGAGTGAAAATACTCAAGTGAACCCGAGCCTGAACTACGTAAGGCTTGATTCCCCTTTTTGGGATACGTAGGCAACTTCATCCTGAAGTTCAGCCATAAACTTTTCCCCGATCAACTTTGTCTATTTGATCATCTCGCTCATCTTTGTCTATTTAACATTCAAAAACTCGGTTGTGATCTCCAGTGCAATGCTTTTCAGACTAGGGGCAACTTTCCAATTGCTGGGATCCGGGGTTGTGCATCTCAGGGATAAATCTTAGGCGTGTCCAGTTCTGATCCATATCGAAAATGGTTTTGAAAAGTTTTAATAAAAGTTGATTTTGTTTAAATTAATCTATTTACAACTTAGACCATTTTTGGACCAAAGCGGAAAATTTTTAGTGCCCGCAACCTTCAATTTTATTAATTTCAATACAGAGTTCTCCTGTTCTTGCATACAAATTGAAGTTGCTTTTCATTACATTCATAAAGAAAACTTTAAAGTTCTGATTCAAGGAAATAAATTCGGGGCATAGATAAGTCAGGTGTTCCTGCGTCCCCTCCCAGAGCTGGTCGAAGCCTCTAATGCCAAGTAGGGCCCAATCTGCGCCTCTTCATTAAGCCAATCTATGCACTCATCAGATAATGTGCAACTGAAAGTGGGAACGGGGGCCAGGAGTTCTCTCGTCCTCCATGCTGCGGCATGTCGGGCGAGCTGCGCACCTCGGACCAGGAATGCAGCTAGATACTCCATCCCCTCTACTGGGCAAATCTGATCATGGCCAAACTGGCGTTGGAACCGGAACGGGAAATAGAATACACAGTGAGTCAAGCCAATCACCTGAATCCCGGTCTGCCGGGACATGTTGTAGCTCATTGCTGGTAGGTTGAGCCAGGGACATCGCCAAGCAATGCGGTCTGCAGACAAATTGCACATCCAGTCGAACAACCATCCCTCATCTAGGGCGTCAACTAGACGATGTCGGAAGAAGTAGCAGCGAGCTGAGTATGTTGGGTAAGAGTCCACAACCCGTAACTTATCCATCAACCACACCTGGAGAGGGATGAAAAATGAGAGAATAAAGAATAGAGAGGTGTACGATGAGAGAAAAAGTAAGAAAAGGGTTTTTGTGAGAAAAACCGAGCCTGAGGGCCAAGGGATGTGAGCAATACATATGTGAGAAAAGGGTGGGAAACATTACCTACAACAGTAATGGACTCCCCGCAAACCTGGTCGTCTCCCGGCAATGGAAACCATCCAAGCCCATCAATGTCTCAGCCAATGAGATGGCAATGCAGCTTTTGACTTCCCTTAAGCCTTGAACAACCTCGATCAGTCGGACACTAGATCCTCCAGATCCTAAGGCAAGCAAGAAATGAGATAGCATGCACAAACAAAGGGCATGTCGCCGAAAGCCTTGCCAATGATGGTCACTGCGGTTACCGGCATCGGAAAACTGACAAATCAAACTCGGAATATCCAGCATTCCATCCAAATCAAAGATCGAGCATCGTGCATAGTGAGTCCACACATTCGCCCCAAGGCTTGGGCGTGGCCGAAGCGAAGTTGGGGCAAGATTTCCTCGTTGCACACGGATTCCATCAAAGCTTGGAAATCTTCAAAGGTAGGACACACCTCTTGCCCGCCAAAGCTAAAGACATGTGTTACCGGATTCCAAAACCTTGCCACGACATGGAGAAACGGAAAGTACAGCAGAGTGTGACTCAGCGTGAATAGTGCATTTACGCCAAAGCCCCGGAAATTCAGCTTTTCTGAGCCATCTAAGTTGGCAATCCAAGCTGTGAGATTTTGGGCAAGAAACTCTTCCATTTGGAGCAAATCAGTGTTGAATTGAGAAAAACAACGAAGCTGAGGCTTTTTGTAGGGGATAAGGTGTGAGTGGAAGACAAGTGTCGGCATTCTGGTGGTTCTTGCCATTTATGGCCGACCGGCCAAAAGTAGTGCCGACCGACCACCATTTTTGGTTGAACGGCCAAAAATTTGGGCCAATGGCCTTCCCCCGCGGCCGGTGGTCTTCCTTCTTGTTCCTTGAGCTGTATATGTGCTGAACAGCTGAATTGGGGGACTGGCACCATCCAATTTCCCTCCCGTATTATTGTTACGGGGTCATGCTTAATCTTGCTTATCGAGTGTGCACATTTGCTTATCGAGATTGTATTCACATCCTTTAATTTTGTTGTTGCTGATCGAGTTTACTCGCACTTTTAGCTTATCGAGCCTTTGTTTTGATATCGAATTATCTGTCCTTGCTCGGTTCACACCTATATTACGAGGCAAGCGCTTACTTTCAAGAAATCAAAGATCAAATTCTCATTTTACCATTGTTATGTAATTGCAATGCATGCGAATTGCAGAGAGTTACCAATTGCAACACCTTTTGGACAAATAACTATTTCATTTGTCATTGTCCTTTTGCAAAAAAAAAAAAAAAAGTAAGCAAAAGTAGTTTGGAGAAGTTGAAGGATAAAACGATTATTCTTTTAGGAAGTGTGATTCTAGGAGACTCTACATAGAGGAATAAGATTCCTACTAGGATTGTGTCACGAAACCTTATTAAAAGCTCATACATCAACCTATGGAGAGGTAACACAACTTTTGATTCCTGATTCACAGAGCTTTTGTGTCTATTGTCTATTGTGCTGACTTAGGGCATTCGAGGGGTTCCGCACACACCCGCCGGTTAGCTCACATTTGTGTTTTCAGGTGGTAAAGCGACGACGTTTGGAGGAGTGCAAGCTTGATTAACAAGATCATACAAGAAGAATTATTTCGTGCTCGTACAATTGGCATCATCTGTGGGAATTCCACAAAGAACAAAACCTCTTGATCAAGCTTTCCTCTCTAGTTAAGATCAATGGCGCACAATGAAGACTTACCGCAGTCCGCTATCGATGGACAAACCCTAGAGGGGGTGGGAGGCGCGAAGGTTTGCCTTCTATCCCTCCCATGGCGGATTTAGAGCCCCAACGACATAACCCCCGAAGGGATACAAGGGGAAGGCGGGGTAACAGCCCCCGTCACTCTCAAAGCCCCGAAAGGCAGATGCGAGATTGGTAAATCACCAAAGAGTCCAAAACCGGCAAATCGTTTTAGAAAACTAATTTTTAAGAAAGAAGTGCCAAACATGGACTGCTTTGCCAGATACAGAGTCGCCACCTAAATATTTTATTTGGGGAGAATTTAGGAAACCCTGACTCATTGCCTAAGGCCACGTGTCCATCATCACCAAAGTTGCCTCGGCTCGGGAACTTGGGTACGATTGGGGAAGGTCATCTATGAACACCCCCGCTCGCCCGATCAAAGATCGGCCTGTACTAAGCATGATATTTTGTTTTGAAGACATATGTATTCTTATTCTGATTAATTAGCTAGAATTACTATGTGATGCGCACAACACACAAGTATAGACTAGATCGCCTAAGTTGGAAAAATCATCTCATGTTTGTTCGTTTGAAAATGGTTTGAAGGTGCTACTCGCAAGTAGGCTAAGACGTGGATTTGCTACCCTCAAGTGGGCTTAGAAAACATGATTTTGCCACTCTCAAGTGGGCTTAAAGCTCGCATTTCGATGAATTGTTCCAATTCAAGTAACCTAACCTTCACCCACAAGCATTCAGGCAGTTTAACACTTAAGCAGTTAGCCTTATGGCAAATAGGAGTGGTCGATCAGAGCTCTGATTTTGCAACCGAGCTGCTGGAGTCAACGACGATCGGAGTGAACCGAGCTGCCGCAGAGAACCGAGCTGCAGGTCAGAGTGATTTTGAACGACGGTCGGAGTAAGCTCTGATGAAGCCAGAGAGAAATGCAGAGGCAAAAGCTGAGAGAGAAATGGGTAGATAAAGAGTTTAAAATTTGAAATCAAGAAGAAGAGA
>NW_021025605.1:197234-276467 GCF_004153795.1 Camellia sinensis
GCAGATAGGAATTACTGTTTATCAGCCAAGCCTGAAGTTTTTAAGCCTTTCCAGCCGAGCTAATAACTCTTAAACCCTTTCAGTCGAGCTAATTTTACACCGAGCTCTGCTTGTTCGGTCAAAACATTCTTCAATCACAACAACTGAATGTTCCTCCTTCCCAGGACACGTGGCACGCAACTAAATTGACTGAGGACGGCTGTTCACGCCGTCTTCGTTACTTCGTGAAATCGAACAGTCCCGCATTCTTTCAACTTTACCTTAAGAACGAATCCCTTCATCTTGCGTACACTTTTACAACTTCTCTCTCTCTGAGCCCTCCATTGCTTCCTAGCTTTTGCAACTTGTGAAGCTTGCTTTGCGTTTCGTCTTTTTAACTGCTGTTGCCATCCATGTTCCAAGGTCTTCTACTTCAACCTGGTAAGCAAAATCCCTCTTTCTTGCTCTGTTTGTTTTTCGTAATGTTCTACTGTGTTTCGTTTTTCTGTGCTTTTTGAAACACGTTTTTCCATTTTTGCTTTGCTCTGTACTCTTAAATGGCAAAAAACTTAAGCAGTAGAACACATGAGTGTATGAAATATCCTGTAGAAAACTAGATTTTTGATCCAAAATCATGATGCAACCGACTAGGATACTGTTTAGGTAGGTGAAATAGTCTAGTCTAGCTTACAACCGACTAACACTTTATGTTTACACCTAGTAGCTTTGAATAAGTCAAACCACTCTCTTGATAGACCCTTAGCTCGAAGTATACCAACCGAACTAGTTTTGCCACTTAGCATACTGAGATACCTGAACTCGCAGAACCGATCTGGCCTTTGGGGCTAAACCGCTTTCTTAGTTTTTTTAGATGGAACTCAGAAAGCTGCACCTAGACGGCAACCGGTCAACAGAACCGTATTCCCACAATCAAGATATCTGACATAACACCTTAAGCTTGAAAATAGGCATTTTAAGGGCATAATTGTGCAATAGCCATCTTTTTTAACACTTAATCTTGAAAATTAGCATCCAGAGGGCAAAATTGTGAATTAGCCATAAGAATTGGTTCAAACACCTTAATAAGGAGAAAAGTAACTCATAGAAACTCACAGAACAAGCATGAGAGTCCTAGTTTCAAAATTAAGCTTAAACTTGTATTTTTTGAACACTTAGACTTAAAAATAGGCATTTGAAGGGAAAATTTGTCTAATAGCTATGAAAATGCCCAGGAATTGGTTTGAGCACCTTATTAAGGATATAAATGACTTGTAGAAACTCATGGAATAAGCACAAGACTCTTAGTTTCAAAATTAATCTCAAACTTACGTGTATGAACACTTGACACCTAGAAATGAAATAAGTTTAGCTAATTTAATTAATTTTAACTATATTTGTATATTATTTGTAAAGTTAATGTATTGATAAAATATTCATGTTTTTATCTTTCAATCCATTGTGAACAACTAGCCTAAGAATTATTATTGAGAAATTTAGTTATCAGAGTTGCTAGATTATATTTTTGGAAAATGTTTAGTCAAAAGTCTCTCGCTAGCTTCAAGGTAAAATGTTTTATATATGTTGATTGTGAAAAATTAAGTTTCTTCTTAATAATGTTATCTTTTCTTGTTTTTATTGGTGTTTCAATTGTGTAGGAACAATCACTAGCTAGTGTGAATAATATGATGCAAATGAAGACAAAACATCGATGTGGATCACAATCAATCCCGATCAGGGTATATAACTCGGTGCGTTCTACTAATTTATTTTATTGGATTAGTAGGTTTTGTTAATATATTATGTTTCTATGTTAATTTAGTAGAAATTTCTTAATCAACTAAGGTAGAATAAAAAAAAACTTCGACATTTAGGGGCGAAAGGTCACGGGAAAATACTGAAATATGCATGTAAAGATTCGAGAAACATCACAAACACCTTGAGACGGAGCAACATAAGTTGTGCAAACCTACGAAAGAAGCGCATGGCTCCCAATTTGAAAACCACTTTGAAATTTTCACTATTTCAACACATAGGCATGAAACTAAGTAAAAAAATGAAATTTTCCAACGTTTAAGCTGGAAAATAGGCCGTCGGAGGGTTAAATCGTGTAATAACCATGAGACGGCCCGGGTAACACCTCAAACACCTTGGGAGGGACCAAAGTAAGTTGTCAAAACTTACAGAACTAGCACGGGACTCCCGGTTCGAAAACTAAGTCCGAAAATGCACATTTTCACACCTAAGCTTGAAAAATAGGTCATCGGAGGCCAAAATCATGTAACAGCCACAAGACGGCCTGGGTAACACCTCAAAAACCTCAGGAGGGACCAAAGTAAGTTGTGAAAACTTACGGAAGTAACACGGGACTCCCGGTTCGAAAACTAAGTCCGAAAATGCACTTTTTCACACATAAGCTTGAAAAATAGGCCATCAAAGGCCAAAATCGTGTAACAGCCACGAGATGGCTTAGGTAAAATCTCAAACACATTGAGGGGGACCAATGTAAGTTGTGGAAACTTACGGAACTAACACGGGACTCCCAGTTAGAAAACTAAGTCCAAAAATGCACTTTTTCACACTTAAACTTCAAAAATAGGCCATCAGAGGCCAAACTCGTGCAACCGCCATGAGATGGCTCGGGTAATACCTCAAACACCTCGGGAGGGACCAATGTGAGTTGTGGAAACTTACGGAACTAACACGGGACTCTCGGTTCGAAAACTATGTCCGAAAATGCACTTTTTCATAGTTAAGCTTGAAAATAGGCCATCGGAGGCCAAAATCGTGTAACAGCCACGAGACGGACCGGGTAACACCTCAAACACCTCGGGAGGGACCAATGTCAGATGTGAAAACTTACGAAATTAGCACGGGACTCCCGGTTTGAAAACTAAGTCCAAAATTGCACTTTTTCATACTTAAGCTTCAAAACAGTCCACCGGAGGCCAAAATTGTGCAACAGCCACGAGACGGCCCGGGGGACATGTCAAACACCTCGGGAGGGACCAATGTGAGTTGTGGAAACTTACGGAACTAGCACGGGACTCCCGGTTTGAAAACTAAGTCCAAAAATGTACTTTTTCACATTTAAGCTTCAAAATAGGCCACTGGAGGCAAAAATCGTGCAACAGCCACGAGACGAACTGGGGAACACCACAAACACATCGGGAGCGACCAATGTGAGTTGTGGAAAATTATGGAACTAGCACGGGACTCCCGGTTTGAAAACTAATTCAAAAAATGCATTTTTTCACACTTAAGCTTGAAAATAGGCCATCGGAGGCCAAAATCATGCAACAGCCATGAGACGGCCCAGAGAACATCTCAAACACCTTAGGAGGGACATATGTGAGTTGTGGAAACTTACGAAACTAGCACGGGACTCCCGATTCGAAAACTATGTCCGAAAATGCACATTTTCACACTTAAGCTTGAAAAATAGGTCATCGGAGGCCAAAATCGTGTAACAGCCACGAGACGGCCTAGGTAACACCTCAAATACCTCGGGAGGGACTAATGTGAGTTGTGAAAAATTATGGAACTAGCATGGGACGCTCGGTTCGAAAACTATGTCCGAAAATGTACTTTTTCACACTTAAGCTTGAAACTAGGCCATCAGAGGCCAAAATCGTGTAACAGCGATGAGACGGCCTGGGTAACACCTCAAACACCTCGGGAGGGACCAATGTGAGTTTTGAAAACTTACGGAACTAGCACGAAACTCCCGGTTTGAAAACTAAGTCCAAAATTGCAATTTTTCATACTTAAGCTTCAAAATAGGCCACCGGAGGCCAAAATCGTGCAACAGCCACGAGATGGCCCAGGAAACATGCCAAAAACCTCCGGAGGGACCAATGTGAGTTGTGCAAACTTACAGAACTAGCACAGGGCTCCCGGTTTGAAAACTAAGTCAAAAAATACACTTTTTCACATTTAAGCTTCAAAATAGGCCACCAGAGGCCAAAATCATGCAACAACTATGAGACAGCCCAAGTTGCACCTTAAACACATCGAGAGGTACCAATGTGAGCTGTGGAAACTTACAGAACTAGCACGGGACTCCCGGTTTGAAAACTAAGTCGAAAAATGCCCTTTTCACACTTAAGCTTGAAAATAAGCCATCAGAGGCCAAAATCGTGCAACAGTCACGAGACGGCCTGGGGAACACCTCAAACACCTCGGGAGGGACCAATGTGAGTTGTGGAAACTTACGGAATTAGCACGGGACTCCCGGTTTGAAAACTAAATCCAAAATTGCACTCTTTAACACTTAAGTTTGAAAATAGGCCATCGGAGGTCAAAATCGTGCAACAGCCATGAGACGGCCCGGGAAAAACCTCAAACACCTCGGGAGGGACCTATGTGAGTTGTGGAAACTTACGGAACTAGCACTGGACTCCCGGTTCAAAAACTATGTCCGAAAGTGCACTTTTTCACACTTAAGCTTGAAAAATAGGCCATCAGAAGCCAAAATCGTGTAACAGCCACGAGATGGACTGGGTAACACCTCAAACAACTTGGGAGGGACCAATGTGAGTTGTGAAAACTTACGGAACTAGCATGGGACTCTCGGTTCGAAAACTATGACCGAAAATGCACTTTTTCACACTAAAGTTTGTAAATAGGCCATCGAAGGCCAAAATCTTGTAACAGCCACGAGACGGCCCAAGTGACACCTCAAACACCTCGGGAGGGACCAATGTGAGTTATGGAAACTTACGGAACTAGCATGCGACTCTCGTTTCGAAAACTATGTCCGAAAATGCACTTTTTCACACTTAAGCTTGAAAATAGGCAATCGGAGACCAAAATCGTGTAACAGCCACAAGACGGCCCAGGTAACACCTCAAACACCTCGGGAGGGACCAATGTGAGTTGTGAAAACTTACGGAACTAGCACTGGACTCCCGGTTTGAAAACTAAGTCCAAAATTGCACTTTTTAATACTTAAGCTTCAAAATTGGCCATCGGAGGCCAAAATCGTGCAACAGCCACGGGACGGCCTGGGGAACACATGAAACACCTCGGGAAGGACCAATGTGAGTTCTGGAAACTTACGAAACTAGCACAGGACTCCCGGTTTGAAAAATAAGTCCAAAAATGTATTTTTTTCACATTTAAGCTTCAAAATAGGCCACCGAAGGCCAAAATCGCGCAACAACCACTAGACGGCCCGAGTAACACTTCAAACACATCGGGAGCGACCAATGTGAGTTGTGTAAGCTTACGGAATTAGCACGGGACTCCCGGTTTGAAAACTAAGTCAAAAAATGCACATTTTCACACTAAAGCTTGAAAATAGGCCATTGGAGGCCAAAATCATGCAACAGCCACAAGACGGTCCAGGGAACACCTCAAAAACCTCGGGAGGGACCAATGTGAGTTACAGAAACTTACAGAACTAGCACCGGACTCCCGGTTTGAAAACTAAGTCGAAAATTGCACTTTTTCACACTTAAACTTGAAAATAGGCCATCGGAAGCCAAAGTCGTGCAACAACCACAAGACGGCCCAGGGAACACATCAAACACCTCGGGAGGGACTAATGTGAGTTGTGGAAACTTACGGAACTAGCACGGGACTCCAGGTTTGAAAACTAAGTCCAAAATTGCACTTTTTCACACTTAAGCTTGAAAATAGACCTTCGAGGACCAAAATCATGTAACAGCCGTGGGATGGCCCAGGGAACACCTCAAACACATCGGGAGGAACCAATGTAAGTGTTGGAAACTAACGAAACTTGCACCGGACTCCTGATTTGAAAACTAATTCGAAAAATGCAAGTTAAATTGTATATTTTATGGATAAGATAATAATTGTCTAACTTGCATTTTTTTTTTTTCATTTTTTTGCAGATTCGAGATTTGATATGGATATATTTGGTAATTTGGAGGGCAGATGGTAGCTCATTTTCTGTTTTTGTTCATATTACCTTACATGTATTTTGGTTGCGTTGTAAATTTTATATTTTTGTTGGTATTACAGGGCTTGTTTGGTAATCCGCCCTTGATATTTTATTTTTGTTGATATTAGTAGACATGTTTTTTGTTGGATATTAGGAGATGTGTTTGGTAATCCGCATGCGGTTGATATTATATTTTTGTGGATATTAGGAGACATGTTTATAATCTGCATGCAGTTCATATTGTATTTTTGTGGATAGTGCTGAAATTCGATTGTGATGTTTATGAAAATAAATAGATTTTTGTATTGATTTGTAATATATATTTTATTGAACAGGTTATTGAAATGCGTAGGGAATTGTTACTGAAAAAAAAATTCGGAATAAAATAGTACCCCCATTTTCAAAAAAAATTTAATTTTTATTAGTGATGAAATAAAAAATGTCGCTATTAGTTTTCAAAAAAACATGACGAATAATTTTGTCACTAGTGATATAGTACGAAACAAATAATTTCGTCACATTTGTTGAATATTTTGTCGCTAAATTGAAATATTTGGTGACAATGTTTTTTGTCATTGAATAATTTTCTTTTTTGCTCATTTTAGTGACGAATTTTTTTGTCACTGTAATCTATATTATTGGTGAGGAAAACTTTTGTCACTAAAATATGTTTGGTGACGAAATTGATGTTTTAGAGGACGAAAAATTCAACATTTGGAGACGAAACATTTCGTCGCCAAAAATCAAAAATAGGCGACGAAACTGTTTTTCGTCACCAGGTACTTTCAGTGACGACATATAGGCCACGAACATGGTGACAAATTTTTTTCGTCGCGGATCACTTTAGTGACGAAAATTTGATGTTTGGAGACAAAATCAGTCTGTCACCAAAGGCCTTTTTTGTTGTAGTGCTGTGTTGTTCCGCCGCGAAAGTCGAATACCCGACGAGCAATTGAACTTGTGGCTGGATGTACCTGCAAGCACAACTGAGTCTTGAGGACGGTCAAAAATGGGATGTCTACAGCATGCCTCAAACAACACTTGTTTGAAACTACTCTCAAACAAATAAAACCAAGAAAGGAGGGCGAGTACAGAGATGGTTATTGCAAGTGTGAACACATGTATGAAAAGCTTAAAATAAAAGCTATCAATTCAAATAAGTTGGTGTCTAAGGCCTAAACCACCAAACCTATGAGGACTACAACACTACAAGCATACTATGCAAAGCATAAATGAAATAAGCACACTAAGACAGTCCTAGAACTCATAAAAATAATGCTGGAAAATCAGTTTGAAAAGCTTAAAAAGTGAGCAAAAATAATAGAGAAATAAAGGTAAGCAAGCCTAAGGAAGAGTGGCTAACCCCTCCATTTTTGGGACCTCAAAATAACATATTTACCCTCTAAAAAACTCTGAAAAAAACAGTGGTAAAAAGGTGGAAAAAAGTTGAGAAAGAAGTGGGAAACACAATAGCAAAAGCTTAGAGAACAAGGTTCAAAGAAAGGTGGTTAACCCTTCTACCTTTGATAGCTTTAAGCCACAAGTTTTAGC
This sequence comes from Camellia sinensis, assembly GCF_004153795.1. Classification (NCBI taxonomy): domain Eukaryota; kingdom Viridiplantae; phylum Streptophyta; class Magnoliopsida; order Ericales; family Theaceae; genus Camellia; species Camellia sinensis. The sequence goes on from NW_021025605.1 coordinate 204,670, forward strand.
CCATAAAAATAGTGTAAAGACAGTATGAAATAAGCAAGAAAAGAGTAGGAAGAAGTAGTGTAAGGATGGTAGAAGTTATACCTCTTTAAGATGAGTAACTCCTTTGTTCACAAACCACAAAGTATTCACTCTCAAGAAGTGAGATTTGAGCTCAAGAATCTCAGTAAAAAGAGCCAAATTTTTGGTTTAGGAAGTGTGGAGACAGAGAGTGTGTAGATTGCAAGCTAGCGAGGGAGAATGTTTTACAAGTTTTTGGCTTTTGGTAATTTTTTCTAACCTAATTTCAAGAGAAGTGGTCATGTATATATTGAAAAACCAGTGCCTCTATTGCACACAGTCGTATAGAGACAGCTGGTGTAGACGCACGGCTCTCAACACCCTCCAAGCTGTAACATCCACGTACCATTTGGCCATGAAATTTTTGACTGATCAGGGGGTCGGCACAGTAAGGGGTGAACAAACGGTGGCTAGAGAATGCTATGTCGTCTTGTTAAAGGAAGTCAAGATGAGGGAGGCTATGATCATCGAAGGCCTTGATGTCAGGGGCGAGAAGGAGCTAATTAGAGGGGAACCAGTTGAGGAACTAGTTGAAGTACCCATTGATTCCACCGACCCAACGAAAATAGCTAAGATTGGCAGCCAGCTATCCCCTCAGGCCAAGGCCGACCTCACAACTCTCTTAGTCGAGCATAACGATGCCTTTGCTTGGACTCATTTGGACATGCCAGGTATTGACCCTTCTTTTATTACTCATAGCCTCAGTATTGAGCCCCAATTCCTACCATTCCGCCAAAAACATCGCATTTTTCATCCAAAGCGCAACAATCTTATCACTGCTGAAGTAGACAAGCTATTGATGGCCTAGTTCATTAAAAACATGGACTATCCCAAATGGTTATCCAATGTGGTCTTGGTCAGCAAAAGTAATGGCAAATAGAGACTTTGCGTTGATTACTCCGACCTCAACCGAGCTTGCCCTAAAGATGGCTACCCACGACACAAGATAAATTTATTGGTCAACGCAATAGCGGGACACCAGATGCTTAGCTTCATGGATGCTTTCTCAAGCTATAACCAGATCTTAATGCATGCGGCTGATCGGGAGCACACCTCTTTCATTATTGACAGAGGGACTTATCATTACTGTGTGATGCAATTTGGTTTGAAGAATGCGGGAGCCACTTACCAATGCCTGGTTAATGCTTTTTTCAAAAACCAGATAGGCAGGAATGTGGAGGTCTACGTCGATGGCATGCTCGTCAAAAGAAAACTCTCCTCAGATCACTTAATAGACTTGCGAGAGACCTTCCAAGCCTTACGCAAGTATAAGATGAAGCTAAATCCAGAGAAATGCGCCTTCAGCGTTAGGTTTGGTAAGTTTTTGGGGTTCATAGTCAGCTACAGAGGTATTGAGTCCAATCCAGAAAAGATCAAGGCCTTGATAGAAATGTAGTCTCCTAGAATGGTAAAAGAGGTTCAACAGCTCACGGATAGAGTACCCGCTCTCAATCACTTCATATCAACGGCAATCGACAAGTGCCTTATGTTCTTCAAAGTACTTAGGAAGGCTTTTGACTAAAATACCGAGTCCGAGGAGGCATTTCAACAACTAAAACAGTGCATGGAAAACCCTCCTATCCTCTTTCAAGTGATTCTCAGGGCGACCCTTTTCCTTTACTCAGTTGTTTTCTATACTGCGGTCAGCGCTGCCCTAATCAGGAAGACAGACTCAGTCCAGCTCCCGGTTTACTACATCAGCTGCACACTTCGAGGGGCAGAACAAAATTATCCCTTATTGGAGAAAATGAATCTAGCTCTGGTCATCGCCTTCAGACGCCTCCGACCCTATTTTCAAGCCCACTCTATCGTGGTTCTCACTGACTAGCCTTTGAAAAAAGTTATGCAATAACCAGAGTCATCAGGCAGGCTCATGTAGTGGTCTATTAAATTAAGCTAATACAAGATCTCCTACTGATCTCGAATAGCTATCAAAGGCTAGGGTGTTGCAAATTTTATCCTGGAGTTCACCAATCTCACCCAGACATAGCCCCTATACCAGCACACGTCATTCCTGATGCAGAGGACCCCCACTCTTGGACTCTTAGCGTTGATGGTTCATTCCTTAAAGAGGGTAGTGGAACAGGCTTAATCCTTACCCCCTCAGAGTGTGAGTACTTCAAGTGTGCCCTCCGACTCCTGTTTGCCGCAAGTAACAACGAGGCTGAGTATAAGACCTTAATAGTAGATCTTCAGCTGGCTAGAGACATTGTGGTCGATCATTTCCGAGTGTCTAGTGATTCCCGATTGGTCGTCGGACAGATAACAGGTGAGTTCGATGTAAAAAAGGAAACAATACGATCGTACAAGGATATCGTTCTTCTCCTCACCTACCTTTTTAATAGTTTTCACATCAAGCATGTCCCTAGGACAGAGAATTCCCAAGTAGATGAAATGGCCCAACTAGCCTCAACGGACCAATCAAACCTCAACCACGGTGTCTGAATTGAATACCTGACGCACCCAGCAGTTTCACCAGATCAACAAGAGGTTCATCTGCTCTAGGTTGAGCCTATCCCATGGGCCCAAGACATTATCGCATTCTTAGAACAGGGAGTGCTACCAGAAGATAAACAGGAGGCCAATAAGATCAGGGCCCAGTCGTCCAATTATGTCCTTAACAGTGGCATCTTGTACAAGAGGGGATTCTTACGGTCGTACTTCAAATGTTTGAATGCTAATCAAGTCACCTATGTAATGAGAGAAATATATGAAGGGGTTTGTGGAAATCACTCTGGGGGACAGTTTTTGGCTCATAAAATTCTCTGTGTGGGTTACTTCTGGCCTACGCTTAACCAAGACGCCATCGCATTTGTACTTAAATGTGACAAATGCCAATGCTTCGCCAACATCCATCACACCCCTCCAACAGAGCTGATCACGCTCAGCTGTCCTTATCCCTTTGCCAAGTGGGGAATCGATCTTGTAGGCTCCTTGCTGACAAGTAAAGGACAAATAAAGTTTGTTGTGGTCGTCATCAATTACTTCACTAAGTGGGTGGAAGCAGAACCCCTAGCCAAGATTGTCGCGCAAAATACCACCAAATTCATTTGGCAGTCTATTGTGTGTCATTTCGAGATCCCTTAAGCCATCGTCTCCAACAATGGTAAACAGTTCAACAATGCCAAATTTAGGGAGTTCTGCAATGAGCTCAACATCAAAACCTGTTTCTCTTCCCCTGGCCATCCCCAAGCTAACAGCAAGGTGGAAGTCACCAACCGCTTTCTGTTGAAAATTGTCAAGACCAAGTTGGAGGCCGCCAAGGGACTCTGGGCAAAAGAATTGCCGAACGTACTCTGGGCTTATCGAACGACGACCAGAACTCCCACTGGGGAGACCTCTTTGCGCTTGACATACGGCGCAGAGGCAGTCATCCCTGTGGAAATTGGCTTACCGACCCCTAGGATCATTCATCCCAATCCGCAATTGAACGAAGAATTTCAAAGGGTAATTGAAGAACTATGAGAAATAGCCATAGTCCGACTGGCTTCATACCAGTAGAAAATAAGGCAACACTATAATCATAGAGTCCGACCTAGGGAATTCGCAGTGGGAGACCTAGTCCTATGCAAAACAACTCTTGCCACCAAAAACCCGACTAAAGGGAAGCTAGCAGCTAAGTGGGAAAGACCTTACATTGTCAATCCAGGCCATGTCTAGACACCTACCGTCTACAAGATATAGAAGGCAGAGATCTCCCTCATCCGTGAAATGCTGAGCACTTGAAGCAATAGTATCAATAAAACGAAGTCCTTCCCTGTTGTCTTGTTCATTTTACAGTTCAGCCCACTTGTTCATTTTTGTCATTTCAATACAATGTATACCCTTACAGTGGCACGATTGTATATCAATGACAAGGATATTCCCTTTCTATTATTTGTATTGTGCAATTTGCATAGCAACATGCGACACTAAGCCTGAAGAGCTCAACCAGACTGAATCAAGCAAGCCCCTGCTAGACTGAGCCTGAAGAGCTCAGCCAGATTGAATCAAGCAAGCCCCTGCCAGACTGAGCATCACGAGCCTCAGCCAGACTGAGCCTGAAGAGCTCAGACAAAACTGATTTAGGCAAGCCTCTGCTAGACTGAGCATCACCATCCTCAGCCAGATAGAGTCAAACCACCCTCAGCTAGACTGAGTCCAACAATAGTCAGCCAGACTAGGCATGACCAGCTCAGTCAGACTGAATCTCACAACATTAATCTCATATTCATTTAGACGCTAATCTCATAATCACATGATTGTTTTTACAGTTCCTAAAACTTCACCCTTATTCTTTCGTTCAAATAATATTCTTTCTTTCAAATAACATAACTTGTTTTTTCTTTGAAATAACACACCATGTGCAAAGTCAGTTCATTATACAACAATGCAAAAGGCAAAACAAATAGCAGTTTATTACTCTACGAACTTCTCCCATACAAATAGCAGTTTTGTAATTTAACACAAATTTCTTACAAACTGTAAAAAAATTTACAAAAGCAAATTAAAACAGAATAAAGCCCATAAGTCTAGGCCGCATCTTCAATATCCTCTGCTATCACCTTCTTCGTCCTCACTAGATGATAAGTCTTCTTCCTCAACACCCTTATCTAGTGGGATTTAGGCAATGTCTCCCTCCTTTGGCTTCACACGACTGAAATCAATGTCTGGGAACAGCTCCTCTGCCCTGTGCTTGAAGCTCATTCACCCACTGTCCCAGTACATGCTTAACTCATGCTTGTAGTAGTCAGACTGTTGGAAGTTTTGTATTATCTTTGTCTTGATATGCCCTTCCACCAGTTCAGCCATTGCCACGTTAGACGACCCAGCTTCACCTCCTTCCCTCTTGGCCAGACTTGTGGCCCTAGCAGCATCTATAGCTATCTGAAATTCTATCGACTACTTGTACTACTCCACAACTGCGCCATAAAAATCTGGGTAGGCCGCCCTCTCTGCTAGCAAAGTCTTAGCCAGCTCTGTCGACTTCCCCTGCTCCTCCTCTAACGCCTCTTTTTCAGCAGCTAGAGCCTTTTTTAATTTAGCCACTCATGCATCTACCTTCTCCTTCTCCTTCACGGCCAGATCACACAGCTCTTGATTATTGATAAGGGCCTCCTCTAACATCTCATTGGTAGTGGCACAAGCTTGCTGGGCCTCATCAGTTTTCTTCTACTCTTTCGCCAATTCGAACTCCAACGACACCACCCTATGATGTACTCTTTCAAGCTCAGCCTTGACGACTGACAGTTTGGTAGTAACCTCAGTTTGGCCCATCCTGGCCCGCTCAGCCAGGTAACTCTACACCACTGCCAACACTTTCATCTTCTTCGTCCTCTGAGCGTATGTGAGGCCCTTCGCGCAGGCGCTCATCACTGTCTTTCTCCAGCCTGTTGTCTCCACTCTCACATTCTTCAATTGTACCTGAGCCTCCTCTAACTGGGCCTTGAGCGGCTCCATCTCCACTCTCGCCCCCACTCCCCTGCCTAATAGAGCGGCCGCCAGGGTCAGCGCCTCCATCTGCATTGAGCAGAATCCCCTTATAAGGTCGGCCTCTGAAAACTATGCGATACCTCGCATGACTGCGTCCTCAATGGCCCCCAATAGGCGGTCTGCACTAGTCCTGGCCCTCCACAACACTCTAGAAGAGTCTCCCACATCAACCACTAAGCGGCCGGCCACTACATTCAGATGATAAGTAGCAGTCCCCAAAGTGGCGCCTATCTCTGGCTCACTCGCTCACTTTTTTTCCCACCTCCTGGCTTGGGGGCAAGTCTATTGAGGGCAGGTCAATTGATTGCTCAACCATTGGCCCCTCTTCTTTTTCCTCCATTCAGCTCATCGTTTCGGTGGTCAGGGGCTCAGCCAAGGCCCCCTCTGCCTTCATTCCCAATTTGGCCTCATCCTCTTCAATCTTTAAGGCACCTCTACCATCCCCTCCTTCGTCTTCTTCAGCAAGGGCCCCTCTTCACCACCTCTGAAGTCGCCTTCATCTTCATCTTCTTCTTCAACACCAGCTCTATCTCTCTCATGCTTCTCTCCTTCAGCGGATCAACCTACGTTCGCAGGGGCATAAAGTCTGCTAAGTCCTTCTCTCCTAAAGGCTTAGACTGTGGTCAAACAGAGCTCTTCGCGACTGGCTTAGGCGCTGGGCTAACTTTTTTCATTGTATTTTTCTGCCATTGCCCAAACTTGTTTGTCCTCTGTCTTTTGCACCTTCCTCCTCGCCCCCACCTCTTCAGGAGCAGGGTCTCCCTCGGTAGGCTTAGGCCCCAGATTCAAGGCAAACAAGGCCGAGGGCTGGACGAGGTCATCTCATTTTTGCTCCTCCTTCTCCCTCCACTCCTTCACTTGCCTTACCCTCCTCTCTACCGCAGCATCAAACCTTGGCTCCAACGACTTGGTGGGGATTTTCCAAATCGCATTCACTCTTCTCCCGCCATTTTGCTGACATAAAAAACCATTTTGGCCTCCAACCCTTCACCGATAAGGGTAACCCCACCACCAGTCCCCTCCCTGCTATCGTTTGCAGGGTCACCCATGTCTCATATTGCCCCAAGGCTTTATAGCATAAAAAAAACTCATCCACTGTCATCGCCTCCCCCCGGGTTACTTGTGGCTATGCAATCGCGTAGGCGAATAGAATTTTCCATGCATTCAGCATTAGTTGCCCTAGCCCCACCTTTAGGAGGTTCAGTACATCGACCACCAGTGGTGGGAGTGGCAATCTCAGGCCCCTACGATGCGCCTTTTCATACAGTGTGAACTTCATCGGCCGTGCGTCAGACGTTCTCTTCTTTGCCGTTGGCACTCTCAACTCTACATCCACCGGAATCTGATATCTGCTACGCAACTCCTCCAGATCCTCTGCCGTTAACATGGATTTGTCAGCCTTGGTATGCCAGTGGTCAGGCACCACTTGGCTAATAGGTTAGGCAACCGAGATCATCATCGCTGGAATAGGTCGCGTCGGCCGCTCCGCTTCCTTTTTCACCAGTCTTTCCACTCTATACTGTTCCGCCAGCACCACTCTGTCATCCTTTTCTAACTCATCAGATGCCATGGCCAGCGCTTTGTCTTGTGCCATCTCCTTAACATTTCTATATATCGCCTTGATTGTGGGGACTGAGGAAGTTTGTGATGTGAAAGAGTGGGGAATCAAACGAGATGTAGGAGCTAAAGTCTAGAATGTATTGATTTTTTGAAATAAGGTAAGAAAATCGAACAAGTCCGAAAACCTAGGGTTTGCCTATGTTCCAAGGGTCGCAATTAAAATTCACCAGTTTGAAAATCCAAAAAACGTGTTAAAACCCCCGCATTTTCGACATCTCCCTCTATGCAAACCCTTTCACTTTCTATAACTGATTCGACATCCTTAACTAGTGGCCTAGATTGCCCCACGTGTAAGGCCATGATCCCTCATTCATCCAACTAATTCTATTTCTTCTTCCCTGTTTATTTCACTTTACATCATCACGTGCTTCCATGCACCTCGAGCCTCGTGTACCATTAATGCCTTCAAGTCTTCCTTCGACGGTTGATCATTTCAGCGATCGGTCGGTCACCTAGACCATCAAACACCTTACTGGTCGGCTACCTTGACAGTCGATCACCAAAACGGTCTACCACCAACCCCAACGATCGGTCACATCATTGGTCCACCACCATGGCGATCAACCACCTTCCTCAACGGTCGATCACTTTAGTGGTCTCCCACCCCGATAATCAGTTACATCATCGATCGACCACCTCGCCGGTCGACCAGCTTCTTCAATCTGACCCATCTCAACGGTCGGCCACTCTACCGCTCAGTCGACCACCTCTATTTTTTCCCTTCGGTCTTATCTTTTGTGACTTGGGGGACTACTATCCCCTTTCTTATTCCCTTCGCTGGACTGAAACTATGCTTGAGAATAGGGGACTACTAAAGGCTGTGACCCATATGGCCTAGGGCAGCTCAGCCCACAACTGCCTTCGACGGTCTAAACAGGCATTTAGTTAGTAGAGCCTAGTAGACGAAACCTAACGGTAGACCTATCAAGGAACCCACGTTGATCTAGTCTCTGTGACACTTAGACATCTGTTGGATGGGGAAGTGTACACGTGACAGACAAAGATCCTACAGAGTTATTGAACCTAGACATCAAGCATTAAATGAGACTGGTATGACATTAAATGCAACAAGACCTCTCACCCCCAAGTATGGTGAAAACTGTCATGGCCGACGACAAGTAGACCATAGACTTTCGGCCAATAAGATAGTTCAAATGGACAAGGAAATGATTAGTAAGAGATATAACGACCCTCGTGAAGAAGGTTAGCGACAACAAGTAACTCTATCTCTCTCTCTCTCTCTCTCTCTCTCTCTCCACTTCTTCTAACACTTTCAATCTAACTTGATTGTCGGAGTGTCTACGGGGAGTAACCGCTCCAATCCCGGTGTCTCCCCGCGGGACCTTTTGCAGGCACGCAGCAAGAAGACGGAGGCTCGCAGGCCCGTAAAACGCGTGGATCAGACTGACCTATCCTTCATTGACCACATTGCTTTATCAATATATATATATTATATTTTTTACAATAAACAATATTTTAAGATAATGAGACATTTATGATCAAAGTAGTATTATATGTAAACAAAAATTTTAATTCCATAAATTTAAAACAAAAGACCCATCAAAAAAATGTCTATTCTATATCAATCTTTTCATGAATTCTATATAATAATAAAAAAAATTGGGTGAATTACACTTACCTCCTTGATAATTGAAAAAAAAATATAATCAATCCTACACTTTTGACATAATTACACTAACCTCTCTTGCAATCAGGGGAAGAGCCAAAATTACACTAACCTCTCTTGCAATCAAGGGAGGAGCCAAAGAAGGCCCAAGGAGATTACGTGCCCCCCCTCCCCTCCCCTCAATTTTGAACTTTTTTTGTTTTTGTTTTGTGATTATATGCAAAATGTATTCTTTTTTTTTCTTAACATGTTCTTTAGCTAAGGATTTATTACATTGTTCACAATAAGTAGTTATTTGACACTTTAGGAGCACTATGTGATATTGTTTATGTAATAGTCTAAATCAATAGTGTAGTGGAAAATCTTATGAATTGAATATAATTAACTCATTATTTTCAGGTAGTTGACAAACTACTTAGTGTGATTTGTGATTTCTCATGTTTTGAGCATCATATAGGTAACGCCATATGGTACTCTTAAGACTATTTTATAATTTCCATTCAAAACACATCATATATAAGCAATATCATATCTTTAATATTTTCTGTCAAATAAAAATTAAATAGATTTTATAATAATTTGTACTATAAATGATGTGTTTTTATTTTCTAAAATTAGAAATTTTGATCCATAATTTTTTGTGCTAAAATTACAAATTTACATCACCATCCAACACCGAGCTATTACACACTATTATAGAATTTTGATTTGTTCCTATTAATAATGATTTTTAATTTCTTATGCTTAAATTTAGCTCATAAAATTATTATTATCTCAATGTTGATCATGATTTTTTTTAAATAAAAAATTGTAATTAATAAGTGCCCCGTCAAATTTAATTTTCTGATTCCGTCACTGCTTGCAATAAAGCTAAATTGACTGAAACTAATACAAATGGCAGGTAGACATTGAAATAAATAAAAATAAATATAAAATTTTAGTATTGAAGTAGTGATAACATCATTTTTTTTTCCAATCATACGATTACTGAATTACGATGAAAATTTGCTTAAATGTTATGTGAGTTAAATTCTCAAAAGATATCAATGTAATTATGTAAAAAATGTGTGACTAACTATATTTTTCTCAAATCTTAGGGTATGTATGTAATTTACCCTAAAAAAAATTGTAAGCACATCATTTTCCATATAATCATTTATATAACTATCTATTTGATCCCTCCATTACTAATTCTTTTTATTAGAAAATAAACTCAAAAAATATATATTGATTCCCTTTCATCACTCGGGTCATAAATTTAATTTTAAAATTTTTGGAAAAAAGCCTCAATCTCTAATCTTTTGAGGCCATACGAATAATAACAATTTGAAAGATTATATTAGTCTTATGCCAACTATTATACATATCTATTCACATCACTTGTCTCTCTACTGTTACTTATCTGCTAACGCGTTACTTATATGTTCACTTAATTTATATTATATCCGTCCATATCACCACTACTGTGAGACCCCTGAACGTTGCAATATTTTCTTTAACCCTTAATTTTAAATTATTTCTTTGTAGTCCCTCAATTTCTTAATTGATTTCAATTTTAACCCTAGAATAAAAAATATGTGCCAGCCGAAAACTCGCAAACCCTAAATTGAACTCGGAAACTCAGGAACCATTTCTAAAACCCTAATAATAATTAAAATAATTTCCTAATTATAGTTCTTGGTACAATTCGCCGTTTAATTCAAAACAAAGAAAACTTTAACCAAATTAAAACCCCAAACCTTAAATAAATTAAATACTACACTTAATTAAATGTTCAAATTCATAAATTAAAGCCAAAACTCTCACATTTTAATCAAATTACAAATTGATCTCCAATTAGTACCATTACATACATATACATATATATACTTGTACATTTCTTAAATAAATAACTTTGTACACAAAATATCTTCAAATTGTACACAAAAAAAAGAAAAAGAAATTCACTCAAATCCACTCCCCAAGGCCAGCTATGCTATGTATATATATAGGTGACGTCCTTTTGGGGACAAATTGCTTGATTTAGGGAAGAAAATTTGACCTAGGGTACATATAAGATTATATATTGATATATATATATATATATATTATACTTGTAACCAATTCAACTTTGATTAAACCTAAGCCTAACTAGAACATGTTTAAAGGTTTAATTAGGGCTCTAATCATCCTACATTCCATTTCATCCTAACTAAATCCAAGACTATTCAATTGAATTAGAACTAAGGACATTTTGAACTTTTCACTATTCTTTTTTCTCTACAAATACACCAATTCTCTCTACCCTTTTGAGCACAAAACACACTCACACACTTACATATTTGGCTGAGAAAGAGAGGGAAAAAGAGAGAGCTTTGGTCGTTGTAACGCCCTGAAGAAATGCCATAAATAAATTCAAGACTATATGTAAATAACAATATAAATCAGAGAGTAATGTTCTTTCATTTCATGAGAGTTAATAGTATAAAAGAGTTTAACTAAATAAAAGCCCTATAGACTTACATCTTTCCAAGACCACACTTGGTTACAACAAAAGCGGATATAAATCCAGTACATATAAAGCCCTTGGCTTGAATCAAAACAACAACATAATACACAAAAGAGAAGCCTTTGATCCAAATTCCTCCAAGCTACTGTCTTGGCGGAGGGATATCATTAGCACCTGAAAATGATTTTCTCAATTAGGGTGAGCCAAAGCCTAGTAGAAACAATCTAACACAATATATGAATCTTAACAAAGATATAAGTATGATATACATATCTAATGCCCATGATAAAATCATTTATAACTTTTCACAAAACCATGCCATATCTAGCTTTATATCTCAATTCATTTTGTCTTAATTCATATGTTCTTCACCATTTCATTCAGACAACCAAACTGAGGTTACAACTCAGTGGGTCCCTAACTAACATAGCTATTATACAAATACTACCATTTTGCTTTTTCACAGATATTTCATCTGCGGAAATCAGCACCCATGTATATGCGCTATTTTAGGACTTTCACCCTGGACACATAGGCCAACTTAATTCAATGAAGTCAATCATCTTTCTTCTCCCAAAGATAGAGTACATCACATTTCTTCTTCCAAACATCATATATTTACAATGTATAAAAGGCATAGTCATATTCAATGACAACGAATGAGAGATTAGTTTTAATTCACCTAATCCTCATGCAATTTCTACAACAATCATAGATATCCTCTACTGATAGCCCAAAACAAATATTTCTAAACAGATATACAATCTCCAAGACAGATAAATTTTTCAATTTTTCATGGGTGAGAGGTAATACATATCAAACTCCACCATTTATATAAACATTCATCCAATTTCATATTTCCAATACCAATTTCATTTATTTATACAAAATAAATATTTGAGACATTTTAGGGAAAAACTCCATTTTCTTCCAAAATCTACCCCGGATATCAAAATCAATAAATTTATCACAACACAACCTCACATCTACTCCTATAACAATGTTTACTACATACATTTTAAAACCCCTCTTTTGATTTTAAACTAAAACCCTAGATTTTTTCAAAATCATTCCAAACTCCAATATTCTTTACACATCAACAAATAACCAAGTTAAAGCTCATAGAAGAATGTAGAAAGTCCCTACATCAAAGCTAGAGATCAAATAGAAAGCGGAGAAACCTCAAACAAACTGAAATCCACTTTTGTTCGGATGAAACGAGAGCCGACAACGTGCTCTACCTTTTTAACAAAGGCACACGGGTAGGGAAACCACTAGATCTAGATGAAAATGTAGAGAGAATGTAGGTTTTAGAGAGATAAGGTCTCAACTTTAGGGTTTTAGAAGAAAAGATATGAAAAAGTGATGTAAAAAGTCATTTTTATGAACTGATATACGCACAATCTGCTCAAGTGTAAGAGGTGACGCTCGAGTGTCAGACACAATAAGTTATTCCGCTCGAGCGCAAGAAATCACGCTCGAGCACAGAATACGTACTCCCAGTAGTTTTGCAGACGACAGGCCAACACTCGAGCGCAAGAAAGACCGCTCGAGCTGAACCTGCTTGAGCGCAGAAAGAATCGCTCAAGCATAGAATATACTCTCCCAGTAGTTTTGCAGACCTACAAAGGTACTGAGAGTTCTCAAAACCCGCTCGAGCGCAAGAAGTGCTGCTCGAGCGGAGGAGTAAAATCCTGGGCAACAAAAGTTTGAAAACCAAGCAACCAACCTATTCCAAACACAACCACTACAATCCAATAGCTAAATTTAAGGAAGTACAAGGAAAGCAAGACATGAACAACAATATGAAATCATAAAACTCGAGTCCAGAATACAAAATGGGTCAAGTCTAGACCCGAATCGCTATAGTGGTAGAAGAGAGAAAAATAGAAGAACCTGAGAGAAAAATAGAAGAACCTTGGTGAAAACTCTTCAACTAGGCAACAAGTAAACCACATCACCATCTCTCATTCTATTCCATTTTCAAATACATGTTATTAGAGATTTAAAATCATATTTTCAAATGTTTTGTAGTGGTGTTCATGTGCTCAAAGTTGATGAATTGGGTTTTGATTCTTCTTCTATTCATATTTCCTCTTAATAGATGCAAAACTACCTTTTTCTTCCCATATCTCACCTTATTTCCAAAGGCATACCATCAATCTAAAAATCTGAGTTATTGATACATTATTTAGTATGCTTTCATCACAAAATAAGTGAAAAGTTTTCCTTAGTTGACCTCTTTTATTACCAACCTTCTTATTTTGAGTATTTTGCTGAAAAACCTATTTTACAGCCAACTTTCGTAAATTCTATAAAAATGTAGAAATATCTCCTAGACCTCAGTTTTATTTCAAAACCTTCCTTAAAGAGTTAGCTTTCAAGGAAAAAGTGGTTTCATTGAAAAAGAGTGAGTGGGTTGTAAGAAAATCCGATTTTCGTAACGGTCGACGAATCTGGATAGTGCTGTAGTGTTTCTTAAATAATTAAAAATCTAGAAAAACTATTCCATTTACGAAATTTTTTCCAAAAAGTAGATAACTTTCTCTACGAACCATAAGAAGGCCAGGCTCTGGAAAAATCTGAAATGGTCCTTTTGATTTTAATCTTTAAATGGTACTGAATCTGAAAATTTAGTTTTGCATTGGTATTTTATGCTTTTGTCTTCATGAATATGCTTATTACTATATGATCATGTCTTGGTATGACATTGCATGTGTTATGATAATATACTTTTTATTTTAGTCCTTCGATGATGCTCATACATATGCAAATTTATTCTCTTGTTATCTGTTTGTGCTAACTAACTTAAAACATTAATGTAAACGGAAAACTTAATGGGGTGGCTAATGGGGTTTCAATCACATGAGTATTGTTATGAGATAAAGTTATGTTCAAATTGAATTAGTTGGCGGGACGTGTTACCTTTTGAAAGTTAAAGTCTTGCGCAAGTGATTGTTCAGAACCCTTGAACGGAGCTGTTGTATTTGGACCCTAGGCGGTTTGGTGTGAGAAGGGAATAGGCAAGGCCCTATTTTATCGTCCCTTTTGAGACCCTACGGTTGGCGCTACACGGTATATAATCGTTGGTAAACATCAGAGATAAGGTTTACAACAAAGCAGCAAAAGAGGGGGGCATACCAAATAATCCGTGTCCAATTCTTCTCGTTGGGAGGATGAAATCTCTTTGGAGGATTTCTGAACTACTAACAGCTAACCTTGTAACCCTTATTATTTTCTTGAATATCATGTTTCCTTTCCTTTTGTTGTAATTGCTATTGTGTATTGGATTGAGAAAAAGGATGGGGTATGTGTGCGTTTACTGGACATTTAAAGCTCTTGGCGTTTCATGCCAGGTATCAAAGGTACATACGAGGCAGACGAAGAACCAGAGACATTTGAAGACTTGTGTCTGTTTTAGAGAAAGGTAGCAGCCATTTTGCTTATGAGTCTATTCGTGCTTTTATTTTTAGATTGTAATAGTAATGAAACTCGTTTTCTAATTTAAGGTTTGAAACACTGTAATTATTATTTGCTCTTGTAATCCTATGCCTACCTCTGCGTTACTTATAAGACCTTGTGTTAATACTTCTTAAGATCTGTCAAAAAGATAACTTACTATTTAAGGTGGTTGGACTTAAAAGGGAGACTGTATTGACTTCTCTGACCTTGTTGGGATCTTACTTGGCTATTGACCAAAGAACTCTTTAGTGACATTGCCCTAACCCTCAGAGTAGAATTTGGGACGTCACAACTACCACCACCACTAGTCATCGCTGCTGGCCACCTCCAATGACTTTTTCAACACTAGCGATCAATAATCTGAAAATAGTGAGTAAGAGTGAAAAAAAGTATCTTTCAAAATAATAATTTTTTCTTTTCACCAAATAATTTCATTACTCATGCCATTACAAAACAAAAATAAAAAATTATAAACCTTACCTAATTAAATAGGCAAAAACCAAAAAACATAGAGAGCTCAGATGCACTATGATTTCATCTGAATTTAGACCCCCTCAAACTTCAACCCCCACCACCCCCACACACACGTGGCGGGTGGTGATTGGAGTAGGAGAAAAAAAAAGAAAAAGAAAAAGTGACCAATCAAAAAAGAAAGGGGGTCGAAAGGGAGTGGGGGAAAGGGGGTCGAAAGGGAGTGGGGGAAAGGGGGTCCTAATCTTTATTCTTTAAGATTATCATGCCATTACAAAACAAAAATAAAAAAAATGAACATCCTTACCTAATTAAAATAGGCAAAAACAAAAAAACATAGAGAGCTCAGATGCGCTGTGATTTCATCTGAATTTAAAGATCGGACGGTTGTGACAGACCCATCCATCACAAAGAGCGCAGAATAGATCTTCACAGCTCACCAGAAGGCGATAGAACCCAGAACCTGTGCCGTGGCAGAATGTTGTTCTACCACTAGACCACTGGTACCACATGTGGTTTGCGTTGCGGAAGCTAATATATATTTGTTTCAAAGTTTTATAGGCTCATTTTTAATAAACCCTACTCAAAACTCATGTGAGATGCTATTTTTGTTTGGTTTTGAGTTTTTTTATTTTTATTTTTCGTATGTTGCTATTTTTAATTAATTTTTTTGTATTTTAATTAAATTTCTTTTATTAATACACTTAAACTAAATGAACTTAAAAAAGTAAAATAGTTGTAAAAAAATCTAAAAAGAATTCAATAAATACAAAAATTAATTGAATTTTATTTTCTTTTATATTTAGTAATTCTCAAGTTTCGTACTTTTAAATGTCTTTAGATTAAATCGATATAAAAAATAAAAAATAATGAAAATGTTGAAAAAAATTACCTAAAAATAAAAAATTACTGATTAAAAACTCAAAAATTACTTTGAAAACTCCAAAACCAAAGTTAAATTTAAAAAATATTTCACAATTGCATGTATTATACTCAACCCTATGAACATGTTTGTTTTATTCCAGAGACTATGTGATTGGATTACTAATCTTGTGGGTAATGGGCGAAGCCAGGAGTTGATGATTGGGGCACAAAAAATAAGACTAGCCTTTGCTTGGGAAGTGGGTTGATTTTTTGATTTTTTTTGCTATTTTAGCTTGGAGCTAAAAAGCCTGGTTTGTGAAGGACTTTTAACTTTTTTGATTTTTTTGTAAGAGAAAGAATATAATAATTATGAGTTGGATGTAATGTTTTATTTTATTAGACTAAAAAGCCTATTTTATTTTTTGTGGCTATTTTAGTCAAAAAAAAAAAAAAAAAAAAAAAAAACCTTCTTCCCAAACATAGGACAAATTCACCTAGTCAAGTCAATATAAGCTTAAACAATTCTTTAAATACCTCTCTTGAAAAAAACAATTATTTAAATCAATAAATCACTGCTAAAAATAAACTAATAAATAACGAGAATACTCTAGATCAAGGTTTTAAAAAGCGGCCGCAACCATTACGTAACGCCGTTACGTAACGGTTGTGGTGGTTGCCGCCACCCGTTACGGCCGCTTTTGCAGTGTGATTGAGATTCACAGGTGTATCAGCTGTAACGGCTGCTATAGCGGTCGTAACGGTGCCGTAATGGCCGTAACGGCCTGTTACGCACTGTTACGTAACTTTTGTTGTAGTGATTACAAAACAAAAATAAAAAATTATAAACCTTACCTAATTAAATAGGCAAAAACCAAAAAACATAGAGAGCTCAGATGCACTATGATTTCATCTGAATTTAAGATTATCGTGCCCTTACAAAACAAAAATAAAAAATATAAGCAACCTTACCTAATTAAATAGGCAAAAACAAAAAAAAACATAGAGAGCTCAGATGTGAGACATTTGGTCATTTGTTTGGTAGAAAATTTGGGACCTCTAGCATTTTCTGGAAGCTAATGTATATTTGTTTCAAAGTTTTATAGGCTCATTTTTAATAAACCCTACGCAAAAGTCATGTGAGATGCTATTTTTGTTTGGTTTTGAGTTTTTTTATTTTTATTTTTCGTATTTTGCTATTTTTAATTAATTTTTTTGTATTTTAATTAAATTTCTTTTATTAATACACTTAAACTAAATCAACTTAAAAAAGTAAAATAGTTGTAAAAAAATCTAAAAAGAATTCAATAAATACAAAAATTAATTGAATTTTATATTCTTTTATATTTAGTAATTCTCAAGTTTTGTACTTTTAAATGTCTTTAGATTAAATTGATATAAAAAATAAAAAATAATGAAAAATGTTGAAAAAAATTACCTAAAAATAAAAAAATACTGATTAAAAACTCAAAAATTACTTTGAAAACTCCAAAACCAAAGTTAAATTTTAAAAATATTTCACAATTGAATGTATTATACTCAACCCTATGAACATGTTCGTTTTATTCCATAGGCTATGTGATTGGATTACTAATCTTGTGGGTAAGGGGCGAAGCCAGGAGTTGATGATTCGGGGCACAAATTCACGTAGTCAAGTCAAGATAAGCTTAAACAATTCTTTAAATACCTCTCTTGAAAAAAACAATTATTTAAATCAATAAATCACTGCTAAAAATAAACTAATAAATAATGAGAATACTATAGATATACTTTTGAAACTTAAATTTCAATGATGCACCATTAGAAAAATGTTAATCATAAGTATATCACATAACTCACATAATACATGAATGGTAATGGATTATTGAACATACTATTTAAAAAGTGTATACTATATGCTCTATGTTACAATGATTCTTAACAAAACGATAATTGTTCATAATTTTTGTCAATATAATAGTTAGAACATTTTAATATTCATAATATAATCATAGGAAAGACAAATAATTAATTATTATTTTTTTTAAAAAAAAAACCTTTGAGGTGCTACGTGTATTTAAACATAACATATGAGTAAAGAAAAATAAATAAATAAATAAATAAAAACCTTAAGATTCTTAAAATCTCACTTTTAAATTTATTCCAAATAATTTGGAACTAATATATCAATTGTGTTTCTTTGTATTATGAAACAATTCCTACATTAGGAGCGATATTTGGGGTAGTAGCAAAATTCATAAGTTAATTCACATGAAAATTTATTATTATTTTGATTATATTAATGATAAACCTCGTGGCATCATTTACAACAGTTAATTCTCATAAATTGAAATAATAAGTAATAAAATAATAAATTTTGCTATTTCTATTGAAATATCATATATCAAAAGTAATAAGGGGATTTTTTTTAAGGTCCCTCATATTAAGATTTTATAACATAAGGGACATTAAATATTTTCATAGTAGTTGGGGTCTCTCAAATTTTTACAGAGAAATTTCGAAGCAAAGAAATCTCAATCCACAAAAATTTAAAAACATGGAGAAATTTGTCTGAAATTTCTTTGATTTGCTCACGAATTTCTCTGTATTTTGACCAATTTTGTCTGTTTGCTTACAATTTTCTCGGTATTTTGTACAAATCAAAGAAAATTACAAACAAAATCGAGCTATCACAAACCAATTTTTCTATAATTTTTACAATAAAACACCATGCTAAGTTCATCAAAGAACTTAAAATAAAAAATCTAATTACAATTTTAAAAAATCAAACACTGCACATTCCAAAAGATCAAAAGTAAAATTTGAAATTAGAAATTCAATGAAAATCAAACAAGCAATATAAATTAGTGGGAGCTTAATGTGGGCAAGGAAAATTCAAATGACAGAAAATTTGAGAGAAAATCAAGCAAGACACAGAAAGAAAGATAGTCCAATATTTTCAGAGAAAATTAATCTAAAGAGGTTATCTTAGTGCTAGAGAAAATTCATCTCAAATGAAAAATTACACACAAGGAGACAACTAATCAATGAAAATCAAACAAGTAACTTAAATTAGTGAGAGTTTAATGTTTTCAGGGGAAATTCAAATGTCAGAGAAAATTCAACCCAAGCAACAACTAACTGGTAAAAATCAAACAAACAACACAAATTAATGGGAATTTAATGTTGTTAGGGACAATTAAAATACCAGAAAAAATTGGAGAGAAAATCAAAGGGACAACTAGTCTTAGAAAATCAAGAAAGGCACATAGAGTAAAGTGAATCCAATGTGTTTAGAGAAAATTGTGATATCAGAGAAAATTCATCTCAAGAGGAAAATTGCACACAAGAAGACAACTAACTAGTGAAAATCAAACAAGCAACATAATTTGATGGGTCAAGAAAAATTCAGATGCCAGAGAAAATTAATCAGAATTTTGGCTCAAACTTATAGAAATTTTGACCCAACTCATAAAAATTTTGGCCCAACTTAGAGAAATTCAAAAAAATTTCGACTCAGAGAAATTTCTTTGATTTTCTCTATGTTTTGGAAATTCTCTGGTTTGAAGAAATTTCTCTGTGTATTATACATAGAAGAGAGAGAAGAAAAAAATGAAATAGTTTCTTGTCAACCTTTTAATTCTTTCTTCTATAAGGGAAGTAATTTAACAAGTGATGCAAAATATCTATATATATATATATATATCATCTGCATAGAAAACAGGGACATGGTCACCAATATATTTGTCATTCAACTCTATATTCATTTTTAAGTACACTAGAGTAAAATACACCCAGACAGCTATGGAAGCTTGATGATGTCGAATTGTAGAAGAAGAGACAGATAGCAGAGATATCATCCATTGCCATACCTAGTTTCTTACATTTCCAAGCACAAACTACGTGTTGGACTAATCTTTTAGCCGGTTCTTCTCGAAACACCACTATAAACATCAATCCTTCTCTCATATATATATATATATATAGAGAGAGAGAGAGAGAGAGGGAGAGAGTGTGTGTGTGTGTGTGAAAGCCCTAATCAAAAATTTGTAGTGTGGATCAAAATTCACAAATATATATAGAGAGAGAGGAATAGAGATTTGGTAAATATATATATATATATATATATAGAGAGAGAGAGAGAGATGGTGTGATATATAAGTGTGGATGAGGGACCTTAGACTATAAAAAAAATATTGTGAACCTCTTTCATTACTAAAGTTGGAAATGGATGTTAGACTAATTTTTCCTATAATAAATGGAGGTAACAAATATGTATAAGAGATAGTAAATGACAAAGTTGCTACACCTCATCTCCAACAAAAAAAAAATTAAATTTAATGATGTCAAATTCATTTAAGTAACAATTTGACATTTTTTTAAGAACATAAACCTCATCTAATTTGTCAAAACTTTATTTTATTATGAGATTTGTCTAATATATATTTTTTCTTTACAATAAAACCGACTTAATAAGATAACCAAAGGCAACTCTGTTTGATTTTTTAATTTTTAAAGTTTAAAATTTGTAATTTTATATTCTGAGTGATTTTTTTTTTTAATTTTAATTAAATTTTTACTTTTTAGATCTACTTAATTTAAATGCACTTTAATAAAATCACTAAAGACAAAAACATGTATATATAAATTTATTACATTTTCGTATTTGTTAAATTATTTTTAGATTTATTTACCGATATTCTAATTTTTAAAATAATTTTAAAAAAGTCACTTAATTATTATGAGATTTGTCTAATATATTTTTTTTCTTTACAATAAAACCGACTTAGGCCTCGTTTGGGAACAGACTAATTTAGTAACTTTTTGGTTATTTGGCTAAAATATGAGTTAAAAAAAACTAGTATGTTTGGGATGACTTTTTGACTTTTTACGAAAAGATGTGCAAAAAGTAGAGAGAAAATAGAATCTTTGACTTTTTAGTATGAGTTATTGGCTTTTTGGCTAATTTAGTAACTTTTTGACTAAAAGAGAAGGTTCCCAAACGAGGCCTTAATAAGATAACCAAAGGCAACTCTGTTTGATTTTTTAATTTTTAAAGTTTAAAATTTGTAATTTTATATTTTGAGTGATTTTTTTTTTAATTTTAATTAAATTTTTACTTTTTAGATCTACTTAATTTAAATGCACTTTAATAAAATCACTAAAGACAAAAACATGTATATATAAATTTATTACATTTTCGTATTTGTTAAATTATTTTTAGATTTATTTACCGATATTCTAATTTTTAAAATAATTTTAAAAAAGTCACTTAAAACCAAAAAAATACAAACTAAAAACCTGAAAAAAATAGTGCACACAATAAAAAGAGAGCTCAGATGGGAAATTCAAATGTCAGAGAAAATTCAACTCAAGCAACAACTAACTGGTAAAAATCAAACAAACAACACAAATTAATGGGAATTTAATGTTGTTAGGGACAATTAAAATACCAGAAAAAATTGGAGAGCGGCTGTGAAGGACCCATCCATCACGTTGGGCGCAGAAGAGTCATCACCGCTCTCACTGTAATCTTGCACCAGCCGGGAATCGAACCCGGGTCTGTACCGTGGCAGGGTACTATTCTACCACTAGACCACTGGTGCTCCGTGTGTGTTAAGTTTCACTTTTTATTCATTTATTGGGTGTCTCTTGATTGTGACACAACTAGGCTTCCTTCGTGAGTTTTTTTTTTTTAAATATTCTAAAAAAAAAATTATTTAGAGAATTGAGTCACTTTTCAAATTATTTGGGAAATTAACCTATTTTTTGAAATCGTATTTTAAAAATGTAATTTTGAAATTAAAATTGCGTTTTCAATATGCAATTTCACTTTGAAATCGCAAGCTGAAAATGTAATTTATGATGACATGGTAAAATTGTATGTTCAACATGCGATTTCAATTGAAATTGAATTTTTAACATGCGATTTCAAGATGAAATTGTATGTTGAAAATGCAATTTCAATTTCAAAATAAATGCGACTTAAAAAACATGTTAGTTTCTCAAATAGTTTGAAAAGTGAGTCAATTTTGTAAATAGTTTTTTTTTTTAGAATATTTTTTTTTTAAAAACTCCTTCCTTCATTCCTTTATTGATTTATTATTTATTTATTACAAATATTAGAATAATTATATGGAACTAGATAATTATATTCCAACAATACATATGTACAACCCGATTACTACCGCCACAAAGAAGCCACCTAACTCAACAACCACTGGATACAGCACTCATAATTAGGGATAAATAATGGAAGCTATCAAATTCCTCCCCACAAGATTTGAACCTCCAAGCTTGCATTATAAAGGATACTATACAACCATTAGGCTAAAGGTTTGGATCCAATTTCGTATTTCCATTAATCCAACAATTTTTTGTATTTTATTTTCCTTTTTCTGTATTTAACCTCAATAGAGTCCAAAATAAATAAATATATGGTAAATGAAAAAAGAAGAAGAAGAAGCAAATCAATTTTAGATTTGTAATTATTCTCATATTGATTGATAAATAAATAAATAAATAAATAACTTAAAAATAGTAGAGATAAATACTAAATGAAAAAAAAAAAGAAAATGCAAATCAATGCATACTTTTCATTTGCACTTTATTAATTTGTCATTTTCTATTTATTTGATATTTCCCTTTAACTTTTTTAATCTTCTAAGACTATATATATATTGAACAAAATTCTAAGACTATATTTGGATCTTAAATTTGTGAAGGAAAAAAAAGGTGAAAAATTAACTTTTACTTCATTTTTTTTCCTTTTTTTATCTTCACAAATTCAAAATAAAATAAAATAAAAAACTTAAGAGAGATTTTTTTAAAAAAATCTCTACGGTTTGACTATTATAACAAAATAAACCTTGAGTTTTAATTTTACTAATAAAATTTTAATTTGTTTTCAATTTAAGTTATCTGTCTATTTCTGTTAATTAAAAACTCAATAAAAAAAATTATTTTAAACATTTTATGTACATCTACATTAAGTTTAACGAGTAAAATATTTTTTCTCCGTCGATTTTACTTAGCAGATATAGGCTGATGGTTTAAATTGAAAATAAATTTCAAAATTAGATTTTAAATTGATAAAATTAAAAAATTTGAATTTATTTTGTTATATGGATTAAACTCTGAAATTTTTTTTATAATCTTTTCAAATCTTAATTAAATAAAGTGTATAGCAGTATGGAAATTATGATTTTTAACCTCCTCTTCTGGTGGTGTTAGTGTATTTTTATTTTTACTTATACTTTTTTCTAGGATAGGCATGCTCCGCATTATTTTTATATATATATATATTATTAAAAGTGGTGTTTTTCTCCTATTTATGTAACACATTCTAAATGTTTTTTTTATTTATTTTTTATTTTTTTTATCTATCTATCTATCTAAAAAAGCCACATCATCATACTTTTTCATTTACATATAAAGTTCTATACAAACTCAATTTCAGTTATAATAATTAATTTTATATGGACTCTATTTGAGAAATACTTATTTCTATATATTTTTCATCATATATTTAGTTTTGTCGTTGTCAGATTTTTTTTATATAGTTGATATTTTAATTTAGTTGGATCAAATTAATTTTTTTTATATCTAATTTTTGTAACAGGAAATTATTTATTAAAAAAATTATATTTAATTTAAATTTCATATACCTATATGCAATACGCATGAATAATTCAAAATGAATATTAAAGAAAAAAAGTTAATACTCTATATAATTAATTTATGTATTTTCTTCTTAATCCAATCACAACGTATTTATATTTAATATTTTAAATAAATTTTGTGTAGTTCTATTTGTACATATTTTTATTATTCGAATAAATATAAAAATAAAAATAAAAAATTAGAATCACTTTTAGTTTTATATTACTAATTCTCTTTTTAATTTAACTATTACTTTTAATATCAAATGAGTTTTTATTTTACTATCTTATAAATTAATATATATCTTATAAAATAATTATATGATAATTACACTTTTATAGCACAATAGAACTAAAATTATCAAAATCAAAAAATAATTTAACTAAATTTATTATATATAAGTATTTAAGTAACACTTTTATATAACGATAAGGTTAAGATTATTAAAATAAATAATTTAAATTAAAATTTTATTTTAAATTAGAATTAATAATATTTTTTAACACATATCATAATATAAAATATCATTATATTAATTAAAATTAACTCCATTGTGATTTTATGTCAGACATCATATTTCTATAAGTGATTTACATTCATGTGTATCGTCCAATTTAATATTGATTAATTAAAATAATGGAACTCAATAGTTTTTTGTTAAG
This sequence comes from Camellia sinensis, assembly GCF_004153795.1. Classification (NCBI taxonomy): domain Eukaryota; kingdom Viridiplantae; phylum Streptophyta; class Magnoliopsida; order Ericales; family Theaceae; genus Camellia; species Camellia sinensis. The sequence goes on from NW_021025605.1 coordinate 229,031, forward strand.
TTTTTATAAGATAAATTGACAAATGCCAAATGATAAATAGTGTGAAGTATTATTTTAAAGAATAATGATTCATAAAAAAATGATTGTGTATATTTAAGGCACCTATTGATATTTCTTGAATATTTTTTAAATAAAAATTTTGAATTTATAGTATTACTAATAATACACTTTCATGAGCTATGTCAAAAAAGATATGCAAAAATAATGTAGCTATAATAAAAAAATTTACGGTTATTATGATGTGTCACATAATTAATTAGAACCTTTTTAAGCACCAAAATTATTAAGGTTATAAAGATTTTGTGCCTGATTTCCTTTGCGGACACTGTTTATGATTTGAATTTGTAATTTTTTTTTATGCATAACTCTTACGATCTTACTGATATAAGCATAAATCCTACCTTTAAGTCAACCAACCTTAAGCAACTTTCTTATGTAATAAAATATTTAAATATTGTCATATAAAAGTATTATAATAAATTATAATCAACCATCACTTGAAGTATAATTGAAGACCTGATGCACCAATTTAGACATAACAAAAAAAAATAAGAAATTAGAAAAGACATTTTCAATTAATAACTAAAATAATACACCATGAGTTATAATCAAGTCATAATTTATATATTATAGAAATTTTTTTATTTTTATTTGTTTTCGAAAAAAAAAATTGATACAAGTGAAATTCATGATTTTTAGTAACTTTTATTAACACTAATGAGGTTTTGATTTCAGGTTGAGAATACTCCTTTTTTTTAATCTTTGAAATAAATTATTTTCATGAGCCTTTTACATAGAATCACACATACAGTGACTAATTTTCATCAGTCCTTAGCAAATTTGTTTGTATTTGACTTTCAATTATTAAATTTTTTTATATATAAAGTATTTTTTTATATATAATGGGCAACAGTGTGTGTGTTCTATTGTGCAACAGAGGCTCTCCGGAAGCAAAACGACGATTTTTTAGGTGGAAACCAAACACGTGCATGAGCATCTCCTTGCATTCCGAGCTTGTTTAGAGTTTAAATATTTAGATGAATATTTGTTGTAATTAATTAGTTATAGTTAATTAAATTTTGTGAAGTGTTATAATTAACTCGTTATTCAATTTCGTTTTGTAATTAGTTAGTTAACTAGAATAGTTAGTTGATTCATTTGTTGTAATAATTAGTTAAGTAGTTTAGCTAATTTCATTTGTTTTGTAATAATTAGCTTAGTTTATTTAGACCCTCCTTCGTGAGAGCACAATGATGTAATAATGTGTATGTCTTCCAACCCCACGTATTTCTCCATTTTATTTACTAGCTTACGATAGTTAGTTTAGGGACATCATGTTTTGTTTAGCATACTTCATGTTTGCACTCATTTGTATTGCATGCACTGAGGCTCGGTTCATCATTCTAACTGCATTGTTAGTTCAATACATCTTTGAATACATGCTTAGATCGCATGCAATTTCATTGATTCATATGCCATATTAGTAACCGAGCCCATTTAGTTGCATATCACACGTGTTGCATTAGTCATATTGCATAAAGTTAGGATCATGCATTTTTCTAACCTTTTTGTTTATTTTGGCTTGGAGTACTAGGTGAGTCTTTACTCGTTTTAGCATCTTTGCATGCCTGTGATTGCTGCCATGTCTAGCATGCTTGCCATGAAACTAATTGCATAAATGCTATAACTGCGTAAATGCCTGTGGATGAAGGCTTGTTACTTGAATAGAAATAATTTGAGTAATGTTCATATGCGATCGTTTTTTCAAATGGTACATATTTCGAAACAATTTTTAAAACCAAACATGACTCGAAATGCTTCAATTCTTGCAAAGTTAGTCTATACTTGTATGTGTACGCATCACATACTAATGCTAGCCTAATAAACCAGAACAAGAGCATATAATGTACATAAGATTCATATTATGATTAGTAGAGGCCGATTTTTGATCGGGCGAGCGGGGGTGCTCAATTCATTCATGAGCTTCCCCTCTTATACCTAAGTTCCCGAGCCGAGACAATCTTAGTGACGACAGACATGTGGCCTTTGGCACGAGTCATGGGTTTCCTAAATTTTCCAAAATAAAATATTTAGGTGGCGACTCTGTATCTGACAAAGTAGTCTATTTTTGGCAATTTGATTCAAAATCGATTTTCCAAAATATTTGCAGGATTTGGACTCTTTGGTGATTATCTATTTCGCATTACACTTGTAGAATCAGATTCAGAACTGCAGGAGTCCGAACTGTAGGGCTTATTTCAACTTCCAAAAGGGGGCGCAAAAAAGTCAGGTTACAATTATATGCTCTTGTTCCGATTTATTAGACTAACTTACTATGTGTTGCACACAAGTATAGACTAATTTCCAAAAGTTGGAACATTTGATTTCATGTTTTTTTAAAAAAAATTATTTCGAATATGTACCACTTGAAAAAGCGATCTCATATGTATATTACTCAAATTATTCCAATTCAAGCAATTAGCCTTCATCTGCAAGCATTCAAACAAGTATAGAACTTAAGCAATTAGTCTCATGGCAAGCATGCTAGACATAACAACAACCACACTCATGTAATATGCTAAAGCAAAAAATGTTCACCTCGTACTCCAAGGCAAGCCCAAAGAAACAAAAGAGTTAGAAAACATGCATACCCCTAACTAATGCAACATAACCAATGCAACACATGCAATGATGCAATTAATAGGCTCGGCTACTAATTATGACATGTGAATCAATTTGAAAGCATGTGTTTTAAACACGTATTCAACGAAGTAATAAATGACAACGCTTGTTAGAATGATGAACCAAGCCTTTGATTCATGCAAGATAAATGGATGCAAACATGGGAAATGCTAATTAAAACATTATGTTCTAAACTACCCATCATAAGCCAGTAAATAAAAGAGAGAAAGACGTGGGGTTGGAAAACATACACAATATTACAATTTGCCCTCGCGCAGGAGGGTCCGAATGAATGGACTAGCTAATTAATTACCTAATTAACTACCTATTACAATACCCAAATGAAATAAATTAACTACACTAGCTAATTAACTAGTTAACTAATTATTACAACATTACATTAACTAACTATTCTAGCTAATTAATTAATTACAACACATAACTAGCTATTCTAACTAATTATTACAATACCAAAACTAGGGAATTTAAACTAACTAATTAATTACAAATCCACCATTCAGTGGGTCCCAAGGATCAATGAAAGGTCTTATGCATGCGAACGGATTTTCCACTCGAAAATGCCTCTGTTTTGCTACCAAGAGGGTTCTGTTTTGCAGCCAGAAACTTGCACTGTTTTGCCTCAGCCTCTGGTCTATTCTGTGAAAAAAAAGGGTACTGCCTGGTGGACAAAAGTGGCCGGCAACCCGGAAGTAGTGGCCTGTCGCCTAGTAAAAGTTGTTTGCCAGCCACTAATGTTGGGTTTTTCCTGCAACAACAAAAAACAAACAGAGCACAAACAGAGCATTCTCAGGGGATGTTTGTCCACCTTGCCTCTCATTATCATCAAACAGCTCAAGGAGAGGTAGGCTCGATTCGCAAGCCATCAATCAGTGCAATTTCATTGCGTGATGACTTATGAACCAAGGGATACAATTTCGATAAATACACAATAAAAGACTCACAAACCTCCTCCCTATCATGATTTGATCAAGGGAAGTGGTTGACCTTGGAAACTTGAACCATATCATCACTAACAAGTATGAAATGACTCAAGTCTCCGTTGTTCAATTAACATCCAATTGAACACCAAATTATGTTATTATTTTGGTCCATTTTATCCTAATTTTAACACCTCTTTTAATTACCTTTCCATTCATTAGTCAATTAAGTCCAATAATGAAGATTGAGTCCACTAATGGAAAGAAGTGTCAAACAAAGGGTTGTTTTGGGCATCAGAGAGATGTCATGTCGTTGGTAATGAACCTCCGAAGAGATTAAACCATTAAGCACAACGATCTCAATCTCAAGCTTAAACAAACAATCAGTTTGAAAATACTCTCAAAGCAAAGGAAAAGCCAAGAAATGAGAGAGGTTACAGAGATGATTAGAGGTGATCACAAGTATGGAAAGTATGAAATAAATGATATCAACTCAAATAGGTTGGTGGTTAAGGCCTAAATCACCAAACCTGTGAGGACCATTACACTACAAGCCTACTATACAAAGCTTAAATGAAATAAACACCTCAAAACAGTCCTAAATTAGACTGAAACAGTGCTGGAATTGATGTAAAAAAACTAAAAGAGTAAACGAAAATGATGGAGAATTTAAGCTAGTAAACAAGCATAAGGAGGGGTGGCTAACCCCTACATTTTTGGTACCTCAAAACAACATTTTTGGCATCTGAAAAACTCTGAAATTCAATGGTAAAAAGCTCAAAAAAAGTTTAGAAAAGAATGGGAAACACAAGGGCAAAAGCTTAGAGAACAAGGTTCAAAGAAAGGTGCTTAACCCCTCCACCTTTGGTAGCTTTAAACCACAAATTTCAGCTTATAAAAACAGTGTAAAAACAATTCAAAATCAGCAAGAAAAGATAGAAAACAAGTAGTGTAAAGATGCTCAAAATTATACATCCTGAAGCAAGGCAACTCTTTTGTTAACAAACCTACAAGTTCTTACTTTCAAGGCTGAAATTTGGACTCAATAATCTCAGCAAGGAGAGCTCCAATATTGGTTTAGGAAGTGTTTGGGTAAGGTGTGTGTGTCGCAAGATAGAGGTAGAGAGAGAATTTCAATTATTGGGGCTTTTGGAATTTTTGTAACCTAAAATCAAGAGGGTTGGCCTTGTATTTATAGAAAAAAAGCTTCTCAGGTCGAAAATATCTGTACAGGAATAGCTGGAGCTTGTGGGGGACAGCTGGCTAAAAATATTTGCGTTTTACACAAGTGGCTGGCAGGCCACAAAAATTTGCTTCCAGGCCCGACTTCAAACGGGCATATCTCCTTCATCCGGGCTCGGTTTTTGGTCATTCTTGAGTCTAAATTGAAGCCCCAGAAGTCTAATTTTCAATGGTGGTGGCCTCGTATATAAATTCTAAGTGTGAAAAAATATATGTCTATTTTGGTGAAGGCTGCTTATTTCTATCCGAACGGATTGTTGCCTAACTTCCTCCCCAACTAGTTTTCTTCCCTCTCCTCCAATTTTCTTCAACTCTAAACTAATAAATAAGAGGTTTTTAAAGGTTTTTCAAAGAGTTCACCTCCCTTTCATTTATTTCCACTTTGTCCTTACTCGATTTACCGAAAAGTGTAATATTTTGAACGAAATGCGAGCCTCGGAACATTGTAGAAACATTTGAAAAAATATTTTGAAAAAAAAGGGTTTTAAGGTCTAAAATAGTTTTGGTCAATATGGGGTGTAAGGTTGGAATTTAGAAGCTCTTCTTACTGAAGAAATCGAACGTTTGTACAACTTAACTTTCATTATCGAGTGATCAACCTAAGACGCCCATGTACGATGCAATGGATACCACGTCTAACACAGAAAAGGTGCCGACACCCTCAATACTAGCCTCAGTGCAGCATGGGTACTTACACATGATAGAGCCATGTTTCAATGAGGGAAATGTGTGAGCACATGCCAAACTAAGCTTATCATGGAAAGGACGTAGGATGTAATGGATGCGATAGATAATGTAGTAAATGAATAGGGTGACATACTCCAACCACGTTGGAATCGTGAGAGGAGGAAGAACAAATCCCAAACATGTTGAAATCGTGTGAGGAAAGGAACACTCTAACCACGCTAAATTCGTGAGAAGAGGAAGTACAAATCCCAAGCACGCTGAAATCGTGTGAGGAAAGGAGCACTCTAACCACGCTGAATTCGTGAGAAGAGGAAGAACAAATCGTGAGAAACATGCTAAAATCGTGTGAGGAAAGGAACACTCTAACCACGCTGAAATCATGAGAAGAGAAAGAACAAATCCCAAACATGCTGAAATTGTGTGAGGAAATGAACACTCTAACCACGCTGAAATCGTGAAAAGATGAAAAATAAATCCCAAACATGCTGAAATTGTGTGAGGAAAAGAACACTCTAATCACGCTAAAATCATGAGAAGAGGAAGAATAAATCCCAAACACGCTGAAATTGTGTGAGGAATGGAACACTCTAACCACGCTGAAATCATAAGAAGATAAAGAACAAATCCCAAACACGCTAAAATCGTGTGAGGAAATGAACACTCTAACCATGCAAAAATCGTGAGAAGAGGAAGAACAAATCCCAAACATGTTGAAATCGTGTGAGGAAAAGAACACTCTAACCATGTTGAAATCGTGAGAAGAGGAAGAACAAATCCCAAACACATTGAAATCGTGTGAGGAAAAGAACACTCTAACCACGCTGAAATCGTGAGAAGTGGAAGAACAAATCCCAAAACACTGAAATCGTATGAGGAAAGGAACACTCTAACCACATTGAAATCGTGAGAAGAGGAAGAACAAATCCCAAACATGCTGAAATCGTGTGAGGAAAAGAACACTCTAACCACGTTAAAATCGTGAGAAGAGGTCCTGAGATGATACGATTGATGCAAAGAGCATGATGAGTTTGTACGATAGATGCACATGATATGTGTGACAAGCAATATAGTGGATGATGCTGAGAAAATGCAACAAACAATCAAAGTGGCGCTTTTGAAAGCACCTCATGGGGCGAGTGGTGATGAACTACTTTACTCTGACGGGGATCTCCCCCTTGTGTTCTTCTAACTCTTACCTTCAACTCACAGTTCAAAGGCCCTCAAATGGATAACATCTGCATGTAGAAGCTACGGATGCCGCTTTTCTTTTTAATCATATTCACAACTTTCCCTATTCTCCAACATGGTGATAGGCTAGGTTGGTGCAGTATCCAAAATCGAGGCGCATACACACTACCTCAACCTATGGGGCTGCCATACATATTTCAAGTTGGGGATACCCTCTTGGGTATTTAAACCAGACTTTAGTCTCGAAATTCCAAGCATTTGCGTTCTAGGCATCGTCATTTGAACTCTAGTTTCCACCGTCGCAGTTGGTCTCCTAGGAACTCATTGCAAACACAACCAAGACGCCTCTAGCAGGGAATGGTGCTCAGGGAGAGTACTTTTGATCTCTATTTTGACTTGAAGCAAGCTTGAGCTTGAGCTTGATGTAGAGGTACACTCATACTCCGGAGGAAAGACAAAGCCTAAGAAGGTGCATCCAGAATGCAATCTCGGAATTTTCTGAAGTTGAAACACACTAAGATGCTCCAAATTTTCCCTCTTTTCTTTTGCTTTGCAGTCTAGAACCTATGGAGCTTCATATAGGTTCTTGTTCTAATGCTCTCTCTTTTGATTGGGGTTGGACCTTGCAGTTTATGAAAAAAAGAACCCTGTTTTGCACACCATGTTGGGAATGACACAGCACTCTGAGCAAAAAATGATTTGTTTTGGAAATTGAAACCAAGAATGAATTCTTAACCGGGTATTGAGCCTACGACTAACCACAATACAGCATGACTCAACAAAGGAAAAACAAAGTAAAACAATCTAAACACGTCTATTTACAGTTACAACAACTCAAAACAAGAATCGAGACAAACAAAAACAACAAACACAACACGCGATTGTTTTCCACTAGTGGGAGGCCTCTCAGTTTACGAGGAGCCCACTACTTCTCCAAGTATTGTTTCCCACCCTTTCTCATTTGTGATTCTCACATCACTTTGGCACTCAATCTCTATTTTCTCTTAAAAGCCATTTCTTTACTTTTTCTCTCATTCTTTAATCTCTCTTATTTTTTTATCCCTCCCCGGGGTAGTTGATAAATAAAATGGAAGTTGTGGACCCTATAAGGGCGGGTCAAATATCTTGCTCCATTTCTAGTTTGTGCTACGCACTTGGCTTAATACCTCACTGCTTGAAGGATGAGAGAGTTTTTGGCCTCTGCTGCTAGCCTCAGCTGTGCCCTTTTTGGCGAGTACATTGACAACAAGGAAAAAACAAAAAACCTGACTCGATTGTGCCCATAGTTCATCATTTTGACCATATTTTGTTTTTGACTTTCTACTAAAACAATTTTGACCAACATGAGAGTTAAATTAACATGCTTGTTTGACTTTCTCCTTTGAAATCATATAAGTCAGGCTATGAACACTGAAATTTTTCATTTTTTGGGTCCAAGAAATGGTCCAATTTTGAAAAAATGGAATATTTTTTGAGAAAATTAGTCATATTCATTAAAAATCCTCAAAACTATTTTTGCAAATGGCCACTACTCAACTAACGTGGAATTAACTCTTGAGATGCACAACCTCATATCTGAACTTGAATTGTCTTGCAGCTGAATCCTTTAATGGAATAGGACATCTGAGTTTGAATGAAGATGAGTCAATTGGACATGGATAGAATAGCCGAGTTGAACAAGGATAAGCCAATCAACATGGATGAGACAAGCAGGTTGAAAATGGTTAGAGCCGAACTTCAGGATAAAGTTGTCTACGTATCCCAAAGATGGGAATCAGGCCTTACGCAGTTCTTGGGTTAAGGTGCACTTGGGTATTAACATTCTCCTTTTGCGCTCTAACTTTTGCCAAAGCCACCCTTTCGGGTTTTCAACCTTGGGAGCTATTTTTCTTTCTCTTTCTCTTTCTTCTTTTTTCTTTTCTTTTGCTTTTCTCTTTCTTTTTTCTTTTTCTTTTCTTTTTTTTCTTTGTTTCCATTTTTTCATTTTTGTTCTTTTTCTTTTTCTTGCTCTAATTTTTTCTTGGGTCACCTTTTCAGGTTTTCAGCCCAGCGAGCCTCGCAAGGATAAAAAAGTTTACTTGTCCATGTTGATTGGCTGTCGGATCTCTAAGCCATCTGAATCCACAAAAATGGCTACTGTCCCCGACTAAATAGTCTTGATGATGTAAGAGCCCATCCAATTAGGTCTGAATTGGCCTCTAGTGTTATGGATAGGAACCTGATTGTCCTTCAGTGAAATAAAAATTTATTCTCTTAGATTCTGGGATTTGGATTTCTTGTCAATCTCCATTGGCTTGAGAAGTGGCCCTGTTTCGAATCTTTGAGCATATCTGACCTTTTTTGTCCCTAGTTCAAGGGCTGCTTCTCATCCAGCTATGCAAGCTTCCTTTGATCACATCTGACCTTCTTGCCCCTAGTTCAAGAGCTACTTCCAATTTAGCTATGCAAGCCTCATATTGTGGTTGATCGTTGATCATTCTGAATCACAGTTTGAAAGCAAATGGGTCGAGTCTTGAGGCCAAGAGTGATTCTATGTTGTATAATCTCAAGATCAATTCCAGGCATGTCTTCATGGGACCACGCAAAACATTTTTTGAAATCTTTTAATAAAGCGACTAGTTGCTCGTGCTCTTCTGAAGACAATGTAGGACCAATCTAGATTAGGCTAGGATCCTTCTCAATATTCACATTAACAGACATGATCTCATCCATTAAGGGCTTAACACACCTCTCTTCCTTTCAGTTGATCAACTTTTTGCAAATCCAAAGGAATTCCTTCCTCTTTGTTTTCACCACAGTGTTAGAAAAGTTTTGAAAAACTTTGGTCAATGCAATGATTTAAAGGCACAAAAAAGTAAGTAAAAATTATTGTCGTTTCATTCAGATCTTTTGACTCAACATTCTCAATGATAGAAACCGCAAAAGAAATGGTGTAAAAAGCAAACAAAACAAAACAGTGATGTGATGTCTGAGTTAACACGCCCAAAATCACCTGACTCTAACACAACAAAATTGATTCAATACCCAAGTCCAAAAGTAAAATAAACAGCATTTTCAAAGTGCTAAAAAGTGCGTGCCATCCACCACATCTGGAGTAAAATAAGCGCCATCAACAAGTGGTTCATCCCCGATCACATAGTCATATTATCCCCCAAATGCATTGATCCAACGTCGATAGACTTTGTCGGACCTGGTGGAGTGATGACCTTTTTGTCAATCAGATCTTGAACTTCATGGCGAAGACGAAAACAACCGTTAGTGTCATGGCCGGCTTGTTGATGAAAGGGGCAGTACTTTGCAGCATTATACTTGGCTGGAAGGGGATCAGGGAGAGGTCGAGCGTCAAAGGGTTTGAGATGGCCTTGTCCTAGGAGGATTTGGAGAACTTTGGATAAGGTCATGAAAAGTGGATAAAAGGTGCGGTTACCAATCCTGACAGGATTGACGGAGGGCTTGGCAAGTGTTGCATGGGTTTGGAGATCTTCAACGGGTGTAGGATTGGAGCTGAAAGGGGTGTTTCTGGTACGACATCTCTTTCCATGGCTTGCCCCTTGATTCATAATGCTCCCGACCTAAGCGAAAAAAGTGTCATCCACAGTTTTTGCAACAATTGCAAGCACTTACTGTTTGTTCAACCCTTTGACCTTCAAAGCCTCAATAGCCCACTGAAGATGTTCATAGAGATCGATGCTTGCCCCGACCTTGTTCTTGCCCCTTAACTCCATTTTGCCAAAGGATTGGGTCACTATATCAGAGGAGGGCCCAATTATTGTCGACATGTCATCACCCAGGCTGGAGATAGCATGGGTTTGGCCTTTTTCAATTGTAGCTTGCCCCAAGATTGGGAAGCCTTTTGAATTGAAATTTCTGGTATGTGATGTGGTCGATGAGGGAGCCAAGATCCCAAAGGCTAAATCTGCCACAGTTCTCCGTAAATCTTCAATCATGCACATTAGCTTAGAAGTAGTGGGTTCATGGGTTTGAGATGATTAGGGTTCAAATGCATCCATCATGCACAAGTCCGTGCTTTCTGGAATGAATACCTTAGGCTTAGGTAAACGGGCTGGGGTGATATATATGCTGGGGTTATAGGTGGATGGTAATGTATGGATTAGGTTGAAGTGTTGAGGTAATAGGTTAGTGGTGGCTTGAGGTCTTTTTGGTGGAGCTATGATCTCTTTATCAATAAGATCCTGAATCTTATGACGGAGGCGAATGCAACGGTTTGTATCATGACTGTGTTGTTGATGATAGGCATAGTATTTAGCGGGGTCATGTCTTGGTGAAAGAGGATTTGGAAGGGGTCGAGGTTCTAGGAGCTCTAGGTGTCCTTTTTCTAGTAGCGTTTAGAGATCTATGTAAAGAGGACGGAAATTTCGGGCGTGGGACCGAGTTGAAGTGGTTGGTTTTTGGCTATTGATTGGAGTGACGATAGTGTTTCCTTCTCAGTATTTCACAGCTGTGCTACCACTGGTAGTAACATTGGAACTGCGAACAACATTCTTCTTCAAAGGCTCATTATCTTTCACAATGATCCATTATCTGATGGCATCCTCGATTTGAACCCCCATTTCATGAAGCTCTATAAAGGTAAATAGAGGTAGAACAATCATCTTCTGCAGCAACTTGCCATGTAGATTCCGAACAACCATTCTTATCTGATCATTCTCGGAAGGTCTTGTGGTCATCATCAAGGCTTTAGCCCTCCATCTTATCACAAACTTAGAGAAACCCTCTTTCGGCTCTTGACGAGTTGCCTCGAGATCGTGAGTTGTAACCTCAATCTGTGTATTATAAAAGTACTAAGTAATGAGGGCATCAGCCATCTCCTCCCAATTCTGTTTGACGGAATCTTCCAACTTAGCATACCAAATGGCCGCTATACCACGACATGGTGCGACCAAAGAGAGATAGCTTCTGTGGTCTAGTTAAGCCGATCGGATGCAAGATATCAGAAAACAATCGCAAGTGGACCATCGGATCCCTAGAGCTGTCAAAACGATCAATGTGCGGCATCTTAAACCGATCCGACAATCTAATTGCAGAATCAGTGTATCCATTCTCTATGTCCGAGATGAAGGTAACCCATTGTGCTTTCTTGAACAACTTCTCTAATTTGTTGACTTTGAGTGCAGTTGGATCGACTTCGAATTCAAATGGTGCCTCAGTCTGATAAACCGGTGCTTTGGAAGCTTGTGCTGGGATTGGCTTTGTTGGAGTATTAGTAGTGGCACTGGGCATAGTGATAGCTGCGGTGGGTACATGTGATGCAGAGGCCACTGTTGGTTGCGGTTGCTGTTGTTATAGCCTGGTTTTAGATCCGACTTCAAACGGGCATATCTCTTTCATCCGGACTCGGTTTTAGGTTATTCTTGAGTCTAAATTGAAGCCTCAGAAGTCTAATTTCCAATGGTGGTAGCCTCATATATAAATTCTAAGTGTGAAAAAAGATATGTCTATTTTGGTGAAGGCTGCTCATTTCTATCCAAACGGATTATTGCCTAACTTCCTCCCCAACTAGTTTTCATCCCTCTCCTCCAATTTTCTTCAACTCCAAACCTATAAATAAGAGGTTTTTAAAGGTTTTTCAAAGATTTCACCTCGTTTTCATTTATTTCCACTTTGTCCTTACTCGATTTACCAAAAAGTGCAATATTTTGAAAGAAATGCAATCGGAACATCGTAGAAACATTTGGAAAAATATCTTGAAAGAGAGGGTTTTAAGGTCTAAAATAGTTTTGGTCAAAATGGGATGTAAGGTTAGGATTTGGAAGCTCTTCTTGCTGAAGAAATCGAATGTTTGTACAGCATAACTTTCATCATTGAGTGATTAACCTGAGGCACCCAAGTCTTAATGGCGGTCAAAAATGGGGTGTCTACAGGTACAGTTATCATTAAAATAATATTTCATTAAGTGTGTGCACAAAGATAAGTAAGTGTGTGGAAATAAAATTTCCCTTACCTACTTGAGATTCGTATTTTTTTTTTTCCATTTTGCCCTTCTATTGTTCTTAATACTTCACTGTTACTTTAGGCTTTTTAGATAATTTGGTTACTTTCTTGGATTTCTTGATAAATTTGCGTTTTCTTTATTTTAATGACTTTAGCCTAATGTATGGCTCAATAATTACATTTGAGGAAAATTATTTTATTATCCTTTCTACTTTAAGAATATTACAACTCACTTTTGTTTGTTCTGCTTATTGTAATTTTTTTGGTTTTGGTGGTCCTTTATAACATTTAGATACTTTGGTTTTGTAGAATTTATTACTTGCTTTTTGCACTATAGGACATGTGATTTTGTAAAATATCAATAGTCAAAGTAAGTTTGAATTTCTCTCAAATTAAAATCTAAACTTGGAAGAATTTGAGAGATTTGTGAAGTTCATCGTATGTACCGTTTTGATAAATTAAATCAACCACAACATTTTTGTTTTGAAAAAATAGACAAGTGTGTTTTTTAAAATAGACCACTATTTTCTTAAGAGACAAACACAATAAAATAAAATAAAGTTAAAATTGTTGGATCAATCTATTTTTTTTTTAATAAATGATATACATGAAGCGTCTTACAAAATGAACGGTTTAGATTATTAAACTGAGATTTGCAGTTTGCTCCATGATTCCTTTAAGTTCTCTCAAGATTAGATTTGAAGGTAAAAAAAAAAAACTAAAAGTAATTACATGTTTTTATTCTATCATAAGAACAATTTCAATTATAGAAGTGTCAAAGTCATTTTTTAACTCGTCTTTGTGTAAAAAATAAAATAATTTTCTTTTTTTGTTATTTTGAGAATAATCTTTTTGGAGAGATTATTTTGTGGCCTATGAGCAATACTTTACACCACTTATTATTTGACACTCATCAAATTATTTCCCAATATTCTAACAAGAAGTATTGAATCATACAATTTTAACCAATAATATCAAGTACGGCACCATGTGAACTTATTCCTAAACCACGACATAATTTTTTATAGTCTTTGTAATAGCATGGACCAAAAGTACTATACAGTCCAAGTTTTTGTTTGATTTGATTTTTAAAGTCGGTTTTTGGAAAGAATGTTTTTTTAAAAAAAACTAAAATTTATTTTGGTCATGAAAAAAAATTTAAAACGTTCATCATTTTCATATAGTGTTATCTTTTCAAACAGTATAAATAAATTTTTAAAATTTCAAAATATGTTTCTGTTTTTTTTAGTTTGGCTGGTTAATTGTTTTGAGTGGAGGACTCTTGGAAATTATGTAAGAAAATTAGGTTAATTGTAATTAGTCTAATAGAGCAAAAGTTGATTTTTTTTTGGTAAATTACAAATACACCGCCTAAGGTTTGCTTCAAATACAAATTGTCCCTTATGGTTTTAAAAATTATATTACACCCCTTAAAATTTTAAATTTCATAACAAATAATCTCTGTTTATTAATAAATCATAAGGTCAATTAACAACTTTAATAATGAAATCAATTTATTTCAATTAATAATTCAGGTAATTCTATTATTATATAAAAGAACAGTTAGAAAATTTATTTTTTCAATTAATTCTGTTAAATAAAAAATTCTAACAAAGGGGTATTTGTAATTTTCCAAACTAATCTGTATTTTAAGCAAATCTCAAAGGGTATATTTGTAACTTTTCCTTTTTAAAATTAAAAAAAAAGAAAAAAAAGATGCTAGAGTGATTATTTGTATGGTTGTTATACTCATAACTTTTGACTACTGTATCTTCAATATTTGTATAACTAAATACCAGTCAAATAAAAAAAATTCAAAATTACTTTACAGAATCTGAACTCATAACTAAAATTGTAATAAAGGCACATAATCATTTTATTCCATCTCATTCTAATTGGGATTTTTATTGATAAATCCATTTTAGAGTTGTTGTAACCTATTAGGTCCATAAAAAATTATTATAGCCTGATTAGTCTCATGTACTTATCTTTTTATTTCATAAGGTCCATTTGACTAATTTTATATTTTTTAATGGACTATTATGCCCTTATATATAGTGTTGATACACATACCACATTTCCTTTTTATTTTTTTGTTCATTCTGTTTTGGTAGTTTCTGTCTTCACGCTTTTGATCATTATTCTAATTCAGATGGATACATTTCTACTTTGCTTGCTCATTTTAAGGCTTCGACGTGTTAAGGTTTCATTATTACTGTTGTAGTAGGGTTCAATGATTTTGGAGTGAAGACGACGGATTAGACAGTGTTCGGTTGTAACATTTTCTGGCGTATAACTAGTTGAAATCAATTGTTTTCGAGTTATAGGACAAGTGTAGGGTTGCATGATTAAGGTTAGTATCATTTTGGTTATGAATGCATGTTCAATTTATGTTTTGATTTGTATGATGGATGTGATGCTCTGTTTTTTTATTGATATGGATTGGATGCTCTGTTTGTTCAATTATATGGATTTTACGTGGACCTATGGAGGGGAGGTAATTCAGATTATGTGAAGAATGTGGATGCTCACATTTTATTTGTAATGATGGTGGTGATATTTTGAGTTTGGTTTTGGCAGTGTAAAATTTACATATACGCGTATACTTTGCATGTTCGTTTTATTTTATGTTTTGATTTATGTGGTAATGTAAGTGCTTGTTTGGTGTGTTTTTTATGTTTACTTAATGAGGCTCTATGTGGGTGAGATAATTCAGAGTATATGTAACAAGGTGAATGTTCACATCTTGTTAATATGAAGTTATGGAGGGTTGCTTGCATGTTGTGCACTGTCACCTCATTCTGGTGATGTCATTTTGATATTGTAAAGATAGTGGTGATAGTTTTCATTATGGATTTAGCAGTTGAAATGTACACATAGGCATTTAATTTTGCACAATGTGAATTTTCATATAGTTTGGATTATTGTATGTGTTGTTATTCGTATGGTTGTAACGTGATTGTTGACTATTGTATTGTTCTGTTTTTACAGGAGGTGGATACCTTTATGATGTTGGTGTGCACATATGGTTACAGTACAACTGTAATAAATGTTTCCCGCGCATTGTGTTATTCATGTTTGATGGAGTGTTCGTGTGAAAAATAGGATGAGTTGTCTGCTTGTTCTATTTCATTGTTCTGTCGGCTACCTGGGATTAATAGATGTGATTTGGACAATGAGGAAAAATTTCAGAACATGTATTATGCATGTGGGACAACGGTTTGTTGAAGGTGCATAAGAATTTCGTGATGTTTTATATAAGTATGCAATCCAATGTGGGTTTCAGTTTACGTATGTCAAGAACAAGACAACAAGGGTTACTGCAGTGTGTGTGATGTGCGAGGAGAGAGGTTGCTTGTGGGCTATACATTGTGTAACACAACGAGCAAATGGTTTTTTCTACATCAAGAGGTTCAATGATGTGCATAGTTGTGGTACGGATGTCTGAACATCGAAGAATCCGAGAGTTAGTTCTGATTTGGTGTCGAGTACTATATCTGAAATTATGAGGGACAAGCCGTTGACTTAGTTGTGTGAGGTGGTGACTATTTTGAAGAGGGATTATAGGCTAGATGTGAGTTACCACGTGGTATGGTTGGTTATAAAGAAAGCAAAGGCAGTTATTCATGGAGATCACTTATTATCATTTGACCAGCTGCGGTGGTATTCGGATGCTGTGATGCGTTACAATCCAGGGAGTTATGTCAATATTGACTATGACGCAAGTAGTTAACAGTTTTGTCATTTCTTTGTATCATTCGTTGTGTGTATTTCTGGGTACAATTCTTGTCGACCTTTATTATTCCTAGATGGAACATTCCTTAAAGGAAAGTACAAAGGTTAGCTACTTGTGACAACGACGAAAGATGAAAACAATGGTTAGTATTTTTTTTAGCTGCGTATTCATGTAAATATTAATATTGGGCGGCATAGTGTGGATATAGACCATTACATAGTGTAAACATTCACATGACCTGTTTGCTTTATAGTGTTTTTGTAAACTACTTATGTTACTATTCACCTTGGAATATTGTGAACAGTTGTTTGATGGTGTTGTGTTGTAGGTCTATTCTATGTTGCATTTGCAATTGTAGATTCAGAGACCACGACCAATTGGTCGCGGTTCTTGCACGAACTTGGGAGGGTTGTTGATGGTAAGCGTCAAATTACTTTTATTTCGGACCGTAATCTTAGTCTGTTAGAAACGATGCAGAAGGTGTTCCCATCGGCTCACCATGGTTATTGCTTACAACACTTGAAGAACAATTTAAGAGACCGGATGAAGAGAATTGATAATGGATTTAGGGACCACTTCGTTAGTAGTTTGGGTGACTATGCTTACGAGCCAACTGTGGTAGGGTTCCATGAAAAGCTTGAGAAATTAAAATAGGAGGGTAAGCAACGATCACATAGTTATTTCAAGGAGTTGGCACCTGAGCACTGGGCGAATTCATACTTCAGGTAATAGTAGTTTCTTGATGTATTTCATTTGTCAAGTTTAGAATGGTAGCGATGTGAAATTTTAGTTATGTTTTGTGGCGAAGTAAAATTTCATATTCAGTTTCAAAGAAATTAAATTCAGTATTGTACAATGTTTGTGATGTTATGCAGGGGCATGCATTATAGGGAGATGACATCCAATGCAGCAGGGTCATTTAATAATTGGATTAAAGAAACACACAATCTTCCTATCACTCAGATGGCCGACACAATTCGTACTCAGTTGATGCGGCAAATGTCTATATGGCATGACCAAGCAAACAAGTGGAATGAGCTTATTTGTCCTACATTCGAAACAATGCTTCTTGATTCGTTCAATGACAGCAGGTCTTGGCAGATGAGCAAAGCCAATGAGGATGTGTTTAAGGTTCATTCTATACCATCTGTTATAGTTGATATTGCAAGGCGTACGTGTTCTTGCTTCAAATGGAAAATCAATGGGTTCCCATGTGACCATGTTGTTATTGTTATACAGAAGAGCCGCTACATTCTCAATGATTGTGTAGAACATTACTTTCATGTAGAGACGTATCGTGCAGCCTATTTCGGTACCATATTCCCTATATCGTCGGTGGAAAAGCCGTATTTTGATCCCACGGACTTCACTATATACCCCACCAACTGTGAAAAGACCACCCGGCAAGCTGAAAAAGAATAGAATCCTGTCAAGGGGTGAGAAACTGAAGCAAATAAGGTGCGGGAGATGTGATAAGTTAGGAAGCCATAATAAAAAATCATGCAAGGAGTCGATAGATGGTGTACATTTTTTCATTTCAACATTGTGTTTTACATGGGATTCTTATATTGATTTTTGAAATAAGATTATGTTATGTTGGCAAATATTGTGTTACAATAAGATTACGTTGTGTTGGCAAACATAATAATGCATTGGCAAACCTAATAATACATTAGTATTTGATTTGTGTTTTTTTTTTTGGGTAGCAAACTGACATTTTGTTAGTGTGTTAAGGATGAATACATGATGTGAACATTCACACTTGTGTAAACTAATCACATTATGTGAATACTTACACATGGGTTAAACTTTTAACATTATTGTGGTGTGAATATTCACATTCTTGTTACCATTGACAGCATCAAAGTAGATGACATGAATATTTACATCACTGTAATCATTCACATCATCAAATTAGAAGACGTGAATATTCAGATATGTATTACAAAATGTAATTGTGAGTGTTTTTTGTTAGCAAAAATAAGATGTTCTTGTGTATATTATGATGCATGCATGGGCGTGGTGTGAATATTGACATCGATGCTGCCATTCACATCATCAAAAGTTATGATGTGAATATTCACATTAGCGGAATATTCACATCATCAAATTATTTGCTGTAAATATTGACTTATGTGTTAAAAAATATCATATTCACACCTGTCATATTGTGTTATAATAACACTTTAAACAATATTCACATCCATGTAGTGGGGCCTTAAACATAAGAACGTGTATAATCCTTCCATGATGTGGAAATTCACATCATGTCGTGTGTCAAAAAATAAATACAATCTCAATGTGAATGATCAACACGAAATAGACCTCAAAATACATATACATATATTGAATGAAAAATAGCAGTACAAGCAGTGATATAGAATTGATTTCAATCAAGTAAGTCTGCTCCAATATGTCAAAGCTATTGATACTAAATTGTCTTAAATGTGGATAATAGTTTTGGATAACAATTATAGGTGGACGTCCCCCACCTATAGGTTTTCACATTGCACTGTCTTTTTGTGATTCAGAAAAAAGGTGTACTAATGAGTCTTTTATTTGACATCATTCAAAGCAATTAAGGCTGGCAACAATTTCCTCACGTTATACATGCGCCCTCATGATGTAACACACTGTGGGCCCGCAATCCATCCTGAAAATGTAAAGTTGTTATTGTTAGAATTTGAAATTTAGGAATGTACAATGGTTGTGGAAGATGTGTACAAATTGATGTGAGGCTTATGATTTGGATGCTTGCTGAGGACAGACGTCTACTGATATGATTTGTTGTGATGGATTTTGGCTTGATAATTTGGTCCATAGTGGTGATAATGGTCCAATGTTGTGCACCACTGCCTCGATGTAGTCCCTCTGCCATGGGGGGAACAATAAAATTTCATATTAGGCACAAAACAATTTAGTGCATATGTCCAAGTTCAAATATTACACATCATGCAAGTATTATATGTGTCAGCCACTTACGACTATTTGTGCTTTGTCAATATATGGTTCATGTATGTTGGGTCTTGGTCGTAGTGAGTTATAATGCCTCCATAGATTGTCTTTGAAGTCGTAGACAATAATTGTCCAGCGGAAGTCATAGTGTATTGGGAAGATGAAGTATCTCTGGCCTTGATAGTCATTGATATGTATATCAATCAGTTTATTTCTCTTGTGAGGGGGTACTCTTGCATGACTTTCTGCACACAATGGGCATACAATGATGTACCAAGTATTTATATTAATGTTCACTGTGAATGATGTGAATGTTCGCATCTGTTAATTTGTAAAGTAGTCCTATAATGTATTATAGATGTAAATGTTTACATCTGTTAACTTCTCAATCAGTCATACAATGTTGTTGTTAACATTCACATCTGTCTAGCATGTAAGTCAATAATATAATCATATAATATTCAGATGAACATTCATATCTATTCAACATGCAAATCAAATACTGTTCATTTGAACATTCACATCAACATCAAATATAAACAAACCAATAGTCTAGTTGTTACCATACATGTGCTTGTAAAGATGAATGCTGAATCCTTCAAAGTTGGGTTGACCAGCTCTTGTAGTTCGAGTAGTATTTTACCACAAGCATCTATCACCTACACAAACAGAGGGGTGGCAGTACATTATTTCTAGTGTCTTTACAATGTGTGTGTGTGTGTGTGTGTGTGTGTGTGTGTTTTTATGTGTGTGTGTGTGTGTGTGTGTGTTTTGTACACATTTACGAGTGCCATGCATTGTTGTGTATTGACTCTTCCTTTATAATGTATATGATGTCATCAAAATATACGTTTCTAGACTTTGAGTCCCCTCGCCACACAAGCAACCTGTGCATTGTGATTATGAAAAATGTAAATGTTAACATTGCACAATTATAAAATGATCTAATCTATTAAGTACATATGTAAAGCTTAACATCATCATAAAAATAAATTCAATCTCAATATGTACAATCACTTACTCATCACAGCCGTTCTTGTGCAAATTTTGGACCTTTTGCTTGTTAAGTTTGCTCATGTTGGCCCAAACCTTCAGTTTGTTGGTCAATGTTAACTTTTTGTATTTTGTTGGGTGCTTTGTTTGTGGATATTTGTCTACATCCTGTACAATGTGGACTGTATGGGATTGCTCTTCAGCTCCCTCTTTCATTCTTTCCCTTTTTTTTGACCAGGCAAGTCGGGGTATTGAAAGTCATCCAAGCAGTGCTCTCTCCTTACCTTCTGCTTGATGCGTTTTACCCTAGATAGTGGGCTGAGAATGCCTTTCAGTGCTGCAATGGGATGCTTCCTAAGGTTGTCATGAACCTTTTGTGCTTTGGCTTGCGTGATAATGTAGACAGACAAATCATCGTAAAGGTCTTGAAGAATCGTTTTTTCGCATTCTAGGTTGATGACCAATTTTGTCAACCGCTGAATTTTTGCATCCTTCCGCTCCATGCAATTCTTGATCTCCATGTCCATATTGGATGGGCCCGATTGGTAGAATAATTTGGCTTCAAGTGTAGCGATCACCCTTGCCCTCAACTCCCATGATTTTTCCAACTGTTTGTATTTTGCTTCCCATTGTCGTACGAGACCCTAAGCTTTTTGGTTTTCTTTTATAAGTACATCTGTGATTTTCGGTTCACTTGGTTGTGCTATGATGATACCTCTCTCAGCATTGGGGTTGTTAAAGCTGGTGTTGATGTCATCTTTAACATCATTTAGGTTAATTGCATCTCCAAAAATTCCATCGATGTTGTCACTTCCTTCATTGTCCTTGCTTTCATCGTCGTTGCTTTCATCTTGCTTTGGTGGTGCACTCGACGAAACCTCATGTTTGGGCTTCACACTCAAATTGGTACGATGGTACATCTTTGCTTCTGTTCAGGATGCCATCAGCTCGCCGCTATATACCTGGAGTTAGAAACATTATATTAGTTACATATTTCCTTGTCTCAGTATGTGATTTACCTCATTTAAACCAACCTTCGGCAAAGATATGGACTTCATGTTGGTATATAAGGCTGTGAGGTCCCACATCACACACTGTGGCATGGCATTAGGTTTACGGGGTTGTAAGATGGTTGTGTGCTCACACAACCAGTACTGAAACAAATAACAAACATCAATGTTGATTTCAGATGATTTAACATAACCGTGAATGTTTATATCAGTAAGCATTGATGTCAATGTTCACATAAGTAGCACACTGATGTGAATGTTTACACCAGTGTCTACTAATGTGAATTTTTTCATTAATAAACAGTGATGTGAATGTTCACATCATTGATGTCAACTTCCACACCATTACCTAGTAATGTGTGTTCCACATTTGTTTTGGTGCTAACATGAGTAAAACACTAATGTCAATGTTTACATCAGTACACATTGATATGAATGTTCTTAACAATCTACACTGTCGTGAACATTCACATCAGTGTGTACTTATGCCAACCTTGCCACCAATGTATACCGATGTGTGTGTCATATTTGTTTTGCTGACAACATGAGTGGACAGACCATGTGAATGTTCATATTAAATATAGAATAAGATTTATGGGACTTACCATTAACAACATAACACATCTAGTGACTCATCCTAGTTTTTCCCAGTTTTGGCCCACTGACCCTATCAGGGTTGCCCGGATGCTCTCAACCCAGTCATACTCGATCATGTTGTCTAATGGGTCCATGTATGAATAGAATGCCCATCCAATTGTTTCTCCGGACGTAGAAAAGAACAATTTCACGCATGCATACATGCAAACTAATCTTGCAACCTCTTCATTGTCTTGTTTCTTTGTGCCCATTAATGCTTCATTCAGAATTTCACGTATTTTTGCTACACTTAACTGATTGACATTCTTGCACGTTCGATGTATGATGTCTGTCGTTGGTTTTGCACCATAAACGAGGTCTATTGGCTTGGTGCCACAGTCCACCCCAAAAATAAGTGATACATCACTTCTTAAAATCTGAATGCTCTTGTCCCAGATGTAAAGCCTCCCACTAGATGGGTTGAATGTCTGCGCTATACGTACAATGACATCAGGTATTTCATGCAATGGTTAAGCGACTTCATTATTGATCAAACAATCAAATAAGGGCCAAAATGGTGTTTTCCTAAGGCATTTCAATTGACCGTTTGTAAATTTTGTAGCCTTCAATAGTTTCACCAATCCTATGATATAAGACCAATAGTTGACCTTTTTCATGTTCACTTGTTCAGGACTAGCTGTTTGATCGGGTTTGAATGAAAGTGTTTCGAATTCAATAATTCAGCTTAATGAAATTAATTAATTAGTTACCTAAATTAAATCAATTGATTGAGACACGAGTCATCAATCATCACTTAATCTCTACGAACACAAGTCCGTATAAGATTTGCTAATCATAGTAAACATAGAATTCCAAATCTCTGGGAACATAATTCCACATAAGATTTGCTAATCATAGTAAACTTAGAATTCCAAATTAGGATGGGGATGGGAAAGCTTATGGACCAAGAAAAGAGCTAATATAAAAAGACCCAGGCACATGCTTTTCTTTTCATGACATTAATAATAAAATTCATTCAATTCATTCTTAGAAAGAGAGAGAGAGAGAGAGAGAGAGGGGGGAGGAAGGGATCCTGTGAGATGGAAGGAGGGAGTAGGCCCGATCCTGAGATTTCCGGGGCCCCAAAGTCGATAATCAACTAATAAATTTCTGGGGCTCTTCACATTTTTTTTTTCATTGAATGAAAAAAAAATTAAGGTAAAGGACAAAAGGTTTGTATTAAAATCACAAAAAATACTTAGCATTACATTACAACAACTAATAAGTATCACTTGATTCTCGCACTTTTTTCATTTTTAGAAGCAAATAAATCAATCATACTTGCATAATCTAGTTCTTTTGCAAAATCATTTTCAATGGATAACAATGCTAATCCATTCAATCTTTCTTGTGACATGATTGATCGAAGGTAACTTTTGATGATTTTCAACTTTGAAAAGCTTCTTTTCCCCGATGCAACTGTAACCAGAATAGTCAAAAGTATCCTATAAGCAACCCATGAATTTGGAAAACAATTTGCCATCAACTGCAGATGATTGTGCACTTCAATTGGTTTATTCACTTCTTTTGACAATCTCTCTTTCAAGACTTTTAGTTCCATTAATATCAGAAATCTCACCATGTTTTAAAAATTCTTCAAGGTTCACATGCCCCTCCTTCAACGATTCATCGTTGCACTTTTTCAAGTCAAACAAAAAACCAAAGTTTGCCTCATATACTTTGAATTGTTCAAAAATATTTTTGAGTGAACAAAGGGCTTGATCAACAAAATAAAGAAGTAACCGACTCTAAATGATTCTTCAGCCGACTAGGTCACCTTTTCGCTAACATTCTTATCAAATTGTTTCTTTCTAGAAATGATGCGCTTTTTCAACAAATGTAGGTTCAATTCCCAATTCACTTGTCATTTCTTTAGCTTCAACCATAGCCTTGATGAAACCAACTTCTCTATACATTGCAACATACTTAACAAGCTCATCTAGCTGCTTTACAGGAATTTCTATATCCATATCTTCACTTTGAAGAAGCTTGCTAACAGAGTTTACATGAAACAACAAATTGTACCAAATTACAATACTAAACAAGAACTCAAAAGTCTCAAGTTCATGAGTTATCAGGGATATAGCTTCACTTTTTACAATCGAATCTGTGGTAGGATTGTTGTACAAGTCAACTAAAGCATCTCTTATTTTTGAAGCATGGTATCTTAATGGTTTAACACTCTCAATGTGACTTTCCCAACGCGTTTGCAACAACGATTTAACCATGAGGCCTTCCTTTAGATTATCTTTTAAAATTGCCCAACGTTGAATGGAAGATGAAAACAATACATATATGTGTTGTACCACACCAACAAAAGTTTTTGCCTTAGAGCAAGAGTTGGCCATATCACAAAGCACAAAGTTAAGACTATGACAACCACATAGCGTATAGAATGCTCTAGGATTTACTTGAAGTACTCTTGTTTGAACACCTTTGTTTTTGCCTTTCATGTTAGAGCCATTGTCATATCCCTGCCCTCTTAAGTCATCAATATCAAGTTAAAGGTTAACTAATACTTCTTGAAGTTTATCAAAAAGTCCCATCCCCGATGTATCATCCACATTCAAGAATTCCAAAAAAACTCTTTCACTTTAATTGGACTTGTTAAAACATCCACGCATCGTACAACAAGAGACATTTGTTCTTGATGGCTTATATCCTGGGTACAATCAAGTATGACCGAAAAGTATTTTGCTACTTTGATTATTGATAAAATTGCACTTTTGACTTCCCCGGCCAACATTTGTATAACCTCATTTTGAATTTTGTGACTCAAATAATGGTAATGAATCTCACCCTTTTCTATCCGCCGCAAGTGTTGTTCCATCATTGGATCAAACTCGCCAATCATTTCAATTATGCTTAAAAAAAAGTCCATTGCTTTCTCCATAAATCTTCTCATGGCTTTAATGAAAAGGAAAATTATTCTTGGAAAGTGTTTTCATAACTGCAATTATCATCAATAAAACCCGTCTCAAGTGCTCTCTTTCTTTGTTAACTTGTTCTTGTATACTTTTATTTATTGTTTGATGCTTTCCCAATCTTTCCTCCAACTTAAACCATTTTGCTCATGCAAGTAATGTGCTCGTTACCACTTTCATGGCCTTTAAGTCCTCACCAATATTTCTCTAGTCTTTAAATCCTTCTGTAGCCAATTGAGTCTTATTTCCCTCTTGCTTAAACAACTTACAACAAAAGCAAAATACTCTATTCAAAAGTTCCGAGTATATTAACCATGTCCTATCAAATTTTTCTCCATTTGGTAACTGTCGAATGTAATGAACAGGTGAGAAATGCCTATGCCTAGAAGAATCATCCTTGGGGAAGTTAAACTCACAATTTCTTCTCACAGGACCTCTTTTGACTAAAAATTCTCGTAAATTCTGGTCAATTATTTTCCAAGTCCCTGGATCATCTATATTTGAATGCTCACATTCCGTATTCATCTCTTCATCTTCATTGACTTCTGCACTCCCAAATTTTCCATTTCCTTCTTCATCCACCAAATTTTCATTCTCATTATCCACCAAATTTTCATTCTCATTATTCTCCAAAGTTTCAAATTCTTCATTATTCAAGTCTTCAATTGATTGCTCTGCTTGTTTGTCACTCATAAAGAACTTATCAATAACTCCTCTTTGACACTTGACTAATTTTTCGACTCTTTGCTTCTTTTTCCTTTTTGCGAATCTAGACGCATAATTTCTTTTAATGAGTCATGATGAGCTGAGATCAAAATATTTTTTTAGATCAAAACTCAAAACAATAGCACCACCACCACTTAACAGAGCACAAAACTTTTAAATTATGTGATGTGAACTATTAAACTTAAACAAATTCTTCTCGGTGATGTAAATACCAATATTATAATAGTAATTAATTGAGCAAAAGAGAAGACAAATATTTAATTAATTGAATAGAAAGAAAAAAAAATACTTGTGCTGCTACTCTACTCCGTCTGTGTGCTCTGTTTGTACGTTGCTACTTTGTTGCTTTGTTGGCTTGGATTGCTGGTGTGCTATCAAACAAACTGTAGGGGAGGGAAAATTGGATTAAAAGAAGGTAGGGTTAGACATTCGATAAAAAGGGCTTTTCAAACTGCTGTCAAAGTTGGGCCTTAATTGTTGGCCCTTAACTCTTAGGAATTAGGAATTGGATTAACTATTGGGCCTTTCAAACAGCTGTTTTGTTGGGCTGCTTGCTGTCAAATTGTTAGGCCTTTCAATTTTTTAATGAGTCAATTTATTTTAAGTTAGTTGGGCCTTTTTAAATTTTTTTTGGACTTAAAACATACCTCATAGATTACATTAAATTATAATATGAGGGGGGGCCCTTTTTTTTGGCCTATTTTGAGGGCCCCTAAACCATGGCCTTGTGGGCCTATGGCCAGGGTCGGGCCTGGGAAAGAGGAATCCTATCTATAAAAGAGAGAGAGAGAGAGAGAGAGAGAGAGAGAGAGATAGAGAGAGAGCGACAATGGATTTTCTAGAGGAGATTATTCTAGAATTACTTGTGAGATTGCCTACGAAGTCGGTTTTGAAATTCAAGTGCATGTCAAAGGGGTGGAACTCTATGATCTCTAATGCCTCTTTTTGTAAAAGTTACCTATCTCAACATAGCAAAACCGAACCATCGGCCGATTTCTTCTACCATCATGCAAAGTCCGAGTTTTTATATAACGGACCATGCTTGAGCGGTTGGCCCAACCAAGTTTGTCAACACCACTAATGTTGACAAACAAGAACTGAAAAATCTAAATTATTTGCATGAGCTCGGGTACGTATTAGCCTCGTCCAAAGGCCTTCTTTTACTTAGCCGCAATCCTATGAGTTATCACATGTATGATCTTGTTACCAAAAAGTACTTCAAGCTTCCTAGAACCCTTAAAAAGCATTCTTATGTTGCCATTGGATTTATCTGCAAACAACAACACGATAACAACAAACAAGGTAGTCATTCTCCTCATCTTAGCTACAAGGTGGTACATATAGAAACCAAGCTCATTGAGTAGAAAACACAAAAAATAGAAACTTATTCATCAAAAACCGGCAAGTGGCAAAGATCAATCATGACAGCCGCATCAGAGTTTTGTTTAGGGCCGCATTTCACAATGTTAGCAGATATTTTAATATTATAATGTGTTATAGATTATATTGTTTGCTTGGGATTATATTGCTTGCTTGGGCTCCGGGCAACTTATTCTCCAAGCTACCTTTCTTTGCCTCTAAGAAAAGTTTCTTGCCCACCAAGTTTCCTCTCCTATAAATTGAGCTAACCTCTTATCTTGGAAAAAAGAAAAAGTGTTTGTTGTTTTACTATGTTTGTGTGAGATTATGAGACAAAGAAATAAATGGTGTATGTGATGAAACTTTGGGTTCAACCAATTGTGTAGTATTGGTGAACCATACGACTTAGTCGGGTTGTTGTATCTTGGGGGGGACAAGTCAAGATTTTTAATGCCACACCGGTGTGAGGCTTTGCCTAACCGCAGAGTTCTTGAATCTCTTTAAAGAGAGCTAATTTCCCGTGCCTCAGCCCTTTCAATAGTTATTGTAATTTTTATTATTTGTATTTTCTGCTGTTTTATTTGTAATTATCACCAACAATTTTAAGGAGATTCAAACAGTGAAATTCATGGATCCAGTATTGGAGAAGCCTAACAAGAATATCGGCGATCTTAACAAGCCCTTCTGGTTCAAGGGAGCCCATTTCAAGAGATGGAAAGGCAAGGTGCTTTTCTACCTCAGTCTCCTCAAAGTGGCCTATATCCTGACCAAGAAAAATCCGAACAAAGTCTCCACTGAAGAGATGATCGATGAGGAGTATGTCGTTCTTCTTGAAAAAATCGAGAAATATAACACAGATGAATATAAATGTCGGTATTATCTTTTGAATTGTCTTTCAGATCAATTTTATGATTATTATGATACTACTTACACCACTGCCAAGAAAATTTGGAAAGCCTTGCAGAATAAATATGACACTGAAGCGGCAAGCGCTAAAAAATATGCTGCAAGCCGTTTTTTCCGCTATCAGATGATAAATGAAAAATCAATGGTGGAGCAAGTTCAAGATTTTTAGATGCTAGTGGCTAAAGTTAGATCCAAAGGCATCAAAATTGGAGACAATCTTGTTGTGGCAGGTATTATTGACAAACTACCATCATCTTGGATGGAGTTTCAGAAGTCAATGCGTCACAAGCAAAAAGAGACGTCCTTGGAGACTCTAATCACACGGATTCGGGTAAAAGTTGAAGCACGAGGACAAGATGCACTTATGACACAAGTGCATTCCACTGCAAAGGTAAATTTAACTTATGGAAATACTTTGCCTAAAGGTCAATTTCATAAAAATAGTCACTTGAAGCCAGTAAAGAAAATTTGGAAAAACATTGGTAGGCTACAAAATAAAAATTTCCCGAGGCAAAAGAAATGGAACCAAGAACTCGCTTCACAAGATCTGACAAATGTGACATGTTTTGTGTGTGGCAAAAGTGAGCATATTGCTCGAACTTAGTTTCAACCACGGGCTAATGTTACCGAGGAACCATTTGTGACTATGATTAGAGATATTTTTATGGTTCAATTTGTGGAAAGGTGGTGGGCAAACTCTGGTGCCAATAGGCATGTCTGCTATGATAAAGATTGGTTCAAAGATTTTACTTCTTTTAATAAGGAGATGACTATTATGCTTGGTGACTCCAGTTTAACCAAGGTGCTCGGGTGTGGGGATGTTGAGCTGAAATTTACCTCTGGACGGTTGCTGGTTTTAAAAGACGTGTAGTACACACCGTCCATGAGGAAAAATTTGATGTCGAGTTATTTTCTCAACAAAACCTGTTTCAAGCAGACTATTGAATCTGACCAATATGTAATCACTAAAAAAGGCATATTTGTGGAGAAATAATATGCATGTGATGGAATGTTTAAATTAAATGTTGAAAATAAGAAAGCACATGTTTCGGTTTACATGCTGTCTCCTATAAATTTTTGGCATGCTCGTCTATGTCATATTAATAACCAATATGTGGGAGTCATGAGTAGTTTAGGATTAATTCCCAAACTAACAAATAATTTTAAAAAATGTGAAGTTAGTCAAGAAAAAATAACTAAAAGGCCTCATAAAAGTGTGGTGAGAAATACTGAATTGCTAGAATTAATTCACACTAATTTATGTGAATTTGAAGGAATTTTAACACATGGTGGAAATAGATATTTTATCACTTTTATTGATGATTTTTCAAAATACACTTATGTATACTTGTTGAAGAATAAAAGTAATGCTTTTGAAAAAATTTAAAGAATTCATTCTTGAAGTTGAAAATCAATTCAGTAAACAGATTAAAAGATATAGAAGTGATAGAAGCCAGGAGTATGAATCTTTTGGATTTAACTCGTTTGCTCAGTCCTTGGGAATAATCCATGAAACTACTCCACCATATCAACCTGCATCTAATGGTTTAGCAAAAAAGAAAAATAAAACTTTAACTGATTTAACAAATGTTATACTAATTGAAGCAGGTGCTCCTTCAAATTTGTGGGGAGAAACAATTTTAATTGCATGTTATGTTATAAATAGAGTGCCACTTAAAAAAACAAAAGTTACACCCTTTGAGTTATGGAATGGGCATAAGCTAAATTTGGGATATTTAAGGATTTGGGGTTGTTTAGCTTTTGTTAGACTTATGGACCCTAAAAGACCTAAATTAAGTATGAAAACTGCCACTTGTGCTTTTCTTAGATATGCAACAAATAGTACAGCCTATAAATTTTTTGATGTTGAAAACAAAATAATTTTTGAATCAGGTGATGCAATTTTTCATGAAGAAAAATTTCCTTTTAAATCTAAAAATGGTAGGGGTCAAAATTATCAAGAAAATATTTTATCTAAAACCGATTCCTCTACTCCTCTTTTACAAAACCAAGACATTGTAATTTTTGAACGTAGACGGAGTAAAAGAGCCAGCTTAGAAAAATATTTTGGCCCTGATTATCATGTTTTTAATGTATGAGGAAACTCCATTAACTTTACAAGAAGCTTTGGCATCTCCTGACTCTATTTTTTGGAACGAGATTGTAAATGATGAAATGGAATCATTATTATCCAATAAAACTTGG
The DNA here is from genome assembly GCF_004153795.1 of Camellia sinensis. Classification (NCBI taxonomy): domain Eukaryota; kingdom Viridiplantae; phylum Streptophyta; class Magnoliopsida; order Ericales; family Theaceae; genus Camellia; species Camellia sinensis. The sequence continues at coordinate 259,170 of NW_021025605.1, forward strand.
GTATTAGTAGATTTATCACCATGTTGTAAAACTATTGGCTATAAATGGGTTTTGAGGAAAAAAAATAAACCGGATGGAACTATTAATAAATACAAAGCAAGGCTTGTTACAAAAAGTTTTAAACAACAAGCAGATCTTGACTTTTTTGATATATTTTCTCTGATTACTAGAGTTACATCCATTAGATTATTAATTGCAGTGGCTGCAATTCATGATCTAAAAATTCATCAAATGGATGTTAAAATAGCCTTTTTACATAGAGACCTAGATGAAGAAATCTATATTGATCAACCTGAGGGTTTTGTGGAACCTGATCAAGAAAGCAAAGTGTGCAGGCTTAAAACAAACCCCTAAACAGTGGCATGAGAAATTTGATTCATGTATGGTTGAAAATGGCTATAAAACTAATGAATGTGATAAATGCATCTACTATAAATTTGAAGAAAATTCACATGTCATTTTTAGCCTCTATGTGGATGATTTACTTATATTTGGCGCTAATTTGCATATCATCATGGAACTAAAAATATGCTTAGTAGCCAGTTTGATATGAAGGATCTTGGTGAAGTTAATTATATTTTGGGAATGAAAATTACCAAAACATGTTATGGTATATTTCTTGATCAGTGGCATTACGTTGAGAAAATTTTGAGTTTTATAAGTGCAAGCATGTTCTTACTCCTTTTGATCCTCATGTGCGCTTATTTCCTATTGAAAATGATGAGGATGTAATTAATCAAAAAGAATATGCTAGTATGATTGGTAGCTTGCATTATGCGACTGACTGTACTAGACCTGACATTGCCTATGCAGTTGGAGTACTTAACAGGTTTACTAGCAAGCCTGGTAGTGATCACTAGCTAGCCATTGAGCGGATTATGAAATATTTATCTGGTACCATAAAATATAGCTTGTTTTATAATAAGTATCCTGCAGTACTTGAAGGTTACAGTGATGCCGATTGGAATACCTTGTCAGGTGATTCATTATCAACCACTGGTTACTTCTTGAGAGGTGGTGCTATAAGTTGGAAATCAAAAAAGTAAACCATTATTGCTAATTCAACAATGGAGGCTGAGCTCATTACTTTAGCTACAGCTAGTGAAGAAGCAAATTGGTTGAGAGATTTGTTAAATGAAATCTCTTGTTGGGAAAAATAGATTCCACTTATATTGATTCATTGTGATAGCACCGCAGCAATTGGTCGAGTTAATAACCGTTATTATAACGGTAAATCCAGACCTATCAGAAGAAAACACAGTATTTTGAGATCTTATATGAATAATGGCATCATAAATGTGGATTATATTAAATCTGGTGATAATCTTACAGATCTATTAACTAAGGCCTTAGCAAGAGATAGAGTCTGGAATACATCGAGGAGGATGGGGTTGAAGTCCATTGAATATAGCAGAAGCCATGTATGAGGATACTCAACCCAGGGACCAAAGATCCTGTAACTGGGTTCAATGAGAAGAACGATCATAAAATGGCCGTGAGAAATGCACTAAATTAGTTTTTACTCATCCCTATAATGTAAGTACATTTATCCTGTAACGTTGTAGAAGTTAAGTTATTAAAAATACTCTTAATGAATTTTTGTAGCTCTTATTGAGTAGGGTGTTATAGTTACAGGAGCACCCTTAACAGAATTTACCTATGTGAGTGTGGTAGTGGAGCCGCCACCTATGAGATTTGGGCTAATTCTCAAACACATTCATGAATCCTGAGATCGCACAAGGCCGTAATGTGCTGGCTATTAAAGCTTAGATGAACACCTAGAGTATTATATATGTGCAATAATTATTTATTTCCCTTAAGTAGTCATAGTTCAATGCTGAGCATGCTATTGGCTCTTGAGTAGATATTATTGTTTCACTAATGGAGATTCACTGCAGAGCACACTTACCATGATGCATAATATCCTTATTTACCTAATAATCTCAGATTTTGTTACTTATAATATTGAAATAGATGGGAGAATGTTAGCAGATATTTTAATAGTATAATAAGTTATGGATTATATTGTTTGCTTAGGATGTTACTGTTTGCTTGGACTCCAAGCAACTTATTCTCCAAGTTATAACAAACAAAAAAAAAACACGTTCATTTTTTTCTCTTCAATTTCTATAGGGTTGAATAAAAATTCGATTGACCATTTGATATAATTGCTATGCTTAGTGTGTGACTCGTTGGTTTTCTTAGGGTTAGGATTCAAAAAAAAGAAGCCAGCCCCCATAGTATGAACTAATAACTATAGAACGAATAACCAACTCATCACTTCGTATTATTAGGATTCAAAAAACCAGTCAAGATATGATATATTGGTCATATCATTGTAGCAACTGAAATCTGTTTTGCATAAACAAAAAAAAATCTAATTCTAAGTTGTAAAGCAAAATATAGAAAAAGATGTGGATAGAAGGGTAGAGAGAAAAATAATATCAATGATATAGAATTCCAATATGAAAGGTGTATGGGTCATCTCAAAAAGACAATATAATAACGCATCAATGCAGATTCATCCATAATTAAATGAATCTGTTCATAGAATAGAGAATAGAACAAAAAAAATCAAGAGCCTCGAGCCAATAAAGACTGAGAAGATTGACTCAACAACAACTTTCATTAAGAGCTCCGTTGTAGAATTCAAGCCTAACCATTAAAAAGGAAGCAATGGGAATGATGGAACCCGTGAATGCAGAAAATTCTATTGAAAACGAATCCTAGTGATTCATTGGTCGGGATGACGGAAGGAATCGGGAACCAATTTATCTATTCTGAGAAGTCATGAGCTAACCCTACAACTCAAATAGATATAGAGTAAATATTGGCCCACGAAAACTACCTCTAAGAAAAGTTTCTTGCCGACTAAGTTTCCTCTCCTCCACGAAAACCCTTTTCTTGCCCACCAAGTTTCCTCTAGGGTTGAGTAAGGAATCCATGAAATCCGTAATCCGATCTAGTCCAGTCCAATCCAATCCGATAGGTTTGGATTAGTTTTTTGAATCCGTGGTTCGATTCCGGATTTAAGAATTAAAAATTCGTAATCCACGGATTGGTTCCGGATTGAACCCCACGGTTCCGGATTGGAATCGATCCAGACCGTATACAAATAGTCTATATTTTTATTATACATCCTCCCCATAGTAACTTCTCTTATTCTATATAAAACCTAAACTCAAACCTAAACCCATATAATATCTTCTTTTATTACTTTTGTTTGTTAGTTTTTAGTTTTAATTTATAATGTTCTAAATTCTTATGGTAAAACCAGTTTTCTTATGATTGTTTAAATTTTAGAACAGTATGTCGCTATTATAAAAAAAAACATGTTGCTATTGTGGAATTAATATAGCGCTATGTTTATATTTTTATGAAATTAAAGTGTTATAGATATATTTTTTTTGTTATTTAATTATGTGAATCCGTGGTCCTAAACCAATCCAATCCATGTTTAAATGGATTGGTTCGGATTGGTTCCATGATTTAAATGGATTGGATCAGTTCCAATTTTTCAGGAACCGTAAATAACGAATTGGTCCTGGTTTCACCCCAATCCGGTCCAATCCGGACCATGCTCACCCCTAGTTTCCTCTCCTCCAAGAAAACTCTTTTCGTTTTCTTGCCCACCAAGTTTCCTCTCCTCCAAGAAAACCCTTTTCTTGCCCACCAAGTTTCCTCTCCTATAAATTAAGCTTAGCTCTTATCTTGGAAAAAAGAAAAAGGGTTTGTTGTTTTATTATGTTTGTGTGCGATTATCAAGCAAAGAAATAAAGGGAGTATGTGATGAAACTTTGGGTTCAACTAATTGTGCAGTATTGGTGAACCATACGACTTAGTCGAACTGTTGAATCCTGTGGGGGACAAGTCAAGCTTTTTTCTGCTGCACCGGTATGACCGCAGAGGGCTTGAATCTCCTTAAAGAAAGCGAATTTCCCGCGCCTCAGCCATTTCAATAGTTATTGTAATTTTTATTATTTATATTTTCTGATATTTTATTTGTAATTATCACCAACACACAGCAAAGGTGATAGGAGGTGTGTTTCATTGGTTGGAATTTAGGGGATTTCGGGTTGTTGTATACAATCCAGACAATCTAAAGAGACGCGTAAAATTGAGCGAATTGCCATGGGACTTGATGGTTCACAATGACATGTATAGTGCAAAAGATTTTGGGGGAGCACAAGATGATACATGTCTTCAATTTTATAACATCTATAAATCCATTGATGTGTGGGTACTAAAGAGTAAACAAAGTGAAAGTAGCTACTTGGACGACAATGAGGATGTGGTTGATAAAAGCAGGTGGATCTTGACTCATAGAATCAGTTTCATGGACCTTGGAGTTAGTCCTTCAGAATTTCCATCTAAATTTGGTGTTTGTCTTCCACAGCCCATGGCAATTTGCCCTTGGAATCCTCGCATAATTTTCATGCACACACCACATGAAATCATATCATATGATCAAACTGACCGAAAGATCGAAGTCGTCTCTTATTGTTCTGTTGACTTTGATTCTGATTATTTTGTCCCTTTTCTATGGCCTGTGTGGCCTTGCCTAGAGTAGCATTCAAAGATTTTGGTTTTTTTTTTTATTTTTAGGTTCTTTTTTTTCATATGTATTATATATATCTATATATATTGTCTAATATTCTAGTTTCATATATATTTTAATGAGAAATCCTATTTTTGACTGAAAACAAGACGAATGAAAACAGTATAATTAAAAGTTAAACAAAGTTCACGGTTTCGAACAAGTTTGTGACCTCTAATTAAGCCCCAATTTCATAGCCCATTGTTACATAACGTGAAACCATAGCTTGTGGAATTCACGTGGTTAATCAAACGGAGCGTGCAAATTCCATTAAAAAATAGTCAAAAATTCTTTTTGTTGTAACTTGTTGCAAAAGGAATCATTAATGTTTCATGTTTCAAATAATTATATAAACACAAACTTTCATTAAAAATATTAATTTTTTATATAGAAACTACAAACTTAGTCTAAAATAATTTTGTTTAGGCCACTCGAATTCAATTCGTATTCAGTTTTTCAAAATCAGCTTATTATATATACAAGTTAAGTTTAAATATATTTTAAAATTTGTTAAATTTTGTAAGCACACCTCAAACTCGCTTCAAAAAATTTATATAAACTATAAAACTGTATAAAAAAAATACTCAAATTAAATTTGTAATCAGCTTTAATCATTTGAAATCAACAAAATAAATAAATAAAAAATCAAACCTAAACACATTATACAATTCAGCCTAGCTCAACTCATTTACGGCTATAGCTATAGTTTGTTGAGTTACATAAGAAAACACACAAATTACACTTACACCTCTTGAAATTTGGTTCAATTACATTCCACATCTTAACGTTTTTGAAATTATATTATCACACATATGGTTAATAGTCATATTTTTCGAACCTCCCTATTTATATAAAAGGCAACAACTCCTAATAAAAAAATAGAAAAAATTATATTGAAAAAAAAAAAGTAAAGCAAAGGAAAGGGAAAAAAACACAGATGAAGTGAAACATAGTAAGAAAAGAGAGAGTGCATGAGTTCAATATCTTCATTATATCTAAATAATTACAATGACAAAGGGTTAGTGTTATTTTCCCAACATTAAGAAACGGTATGTATTAAATCCAAATCTCAGAGGTGTAAGTGTAATTTACCTTTTTTTTTCATTTGATTATATGTATATTTTTTTATTTTTTTTTTTAAACTGAGCAAAAGCCTATGATTGTCAACATATGAAGTTCAACAGCTCCATTTTTTTTTCGTTTGATTGTATGCATATTTTTCAATTTTTTAAAAACTAAGCAAAAACGATTTTAATATAGGGAGTTCAACAGCTCCTCTTCCTTCTTGAGTTCTAAACCAAATTCAGGCCTCGTTTGACAACAGGCTAATTTAGTAATTTTTTGGCTATTTGGCTAAAATATGAGCTAAAAAAACTAGTATGTTTGGGATGACTTTTTGACTTTTTACGAAAAGATGTGCAAAAAGTAAAGAGAAAAGAGAATCTTTGACTTTTTGATATGGATTGTTGTTTTTTTTTTTTTTTGGTGTAAAATGGTGACCGGGGGGAGCCCCGACATGAATAAAATGAGTTTGGTGTGCAGTTCTGCCTCTTTGTTTTTTTTTTTTTTTTTTTTTTTTTTTATTGAATTGGAAACAGAAGTATAAAAAAAAAAAAAAAAAAAAAAACACTAAAACAACATCGTTTTGGTAAGTCTCCATCTGTTTACTTTTGACGTGGCAGCCTCACAACAAAAGAACCGCTAATTGCACTGTAAATGTGTACTACAGAGGATCTTGATAAATAATATAGGAAAAATTACCCTTAAGTAATAATTTCAAAAAATTATTACAAATTAATAAAAAAAAATAATTTTCATTATTAATATTTATCATTTATTTGTATTTTTTTTTTCAAACACCACTTTCTTTTTTGTTTAGTAAAAAACTTTATTGATAATTAAATGTCAAAACAATAGATACAATCAATAAATGAGGAGGGTGCAAAGAGTATTATAGCAATTAAACTAATCTCAACGAGGGTTGGCACTAGAGAGAGAGAGCCCAATCATATATTAGCACACCACTAAGTTGGTAAGACACCAACAAAAGCAGAACAAGACAAGAAAACAATAAAAGGAGGTGCTGCGGCAGATAGTTTGCTTCCATCTGAAAGACACCTCAGACCTCAACTTTTAACTCTAATCTGCCTCTAGTTAAAAACAATGTCATTAACTGAAAAAGGAAACTCCTTGATCGATGCTTTGACGAGTTCACACAAGTTAGAGGAGTTAGGTCGGACATTATTAAAGACACATTCATTCATATGTTTCCAAAGTGACCAAAGGATAACAAGAGGAATAGCTCTCCATATTCTTAATTCCAACTTCTTGAAACTTCCTCCAATTCACCAGTTAAACAGATTCTCCATAGAACATGGTATGATTCACTATAGCCCCCACCAATGCATTATATCTGACCAGATGCTCCAAGAAAATGTGCAATGGAGAAGAACATGGTTGGTAGATTCAGACTTAGATTTGCAAAAGGGGCAGAAAATGGAGTCACTAGTGTCAAGAATACCAATTCTAAGCATAAACTCAGCTGTTTTGATTTTGTTTTACCATGCTAACCAACCAAAGAAGTGGACTTTAGGTGGGAGGGCATTGCTCCAAACAAACTTGCTCAATCTAAAATGGGGGCCTAGTAAAGAATCACACAAAGAGTACAATACTGACACAACAAAGCCCCTAGAGGATGCACCAGACCACACAGAGCTGTCAACACCCACCTGATTCAGAGGACGGGCAGAGGATAAAATAGCAGCCAATCTTGTATCTTCAACCAATTTCCAAGCATACAAATATCTTCTATAGAGTAGATTCCAATCATTTGGGGATGAATTTCCTTTCATAAAAGCTGAAGAGTGTACCCTACTTATCAATTGAGAGTCTAAATAGGCCTGGAAACTCAGTCTTGAGACAAATATTCCCATACCATTTAATAGCTACTTGCCCAATAATTTATCAATGAAACAATATAAATTCATTTAATATATTTTACAATTTAATGTTTGTATTAATTTCATAATAATAAATCAATTTGCATTATGATAAGAACTCTTAATTCTATGAAAAAATAGTTCTTCACATGTAGCTTTCAATTAATGCTTCTAAGTTTTGCTTCATTTGAAAATTTATTACTTCTCTATGGCTAACAATAGAGGTTGAATGTCAGCCTCAAGTTCCAATTCCTCTTTTCTTCTATCTTGCTTTTATCTCTTTGGTCCTCGGCTTTGATTTGTTTTGGTTTTGCACATCGTTAGGGATGCTTCGCGTTGGCAAAAAACTGTGTATATCTCAAAATATTCAAAAAATAAAAAATATAAAAAAAAAATATGACAATAAACTGTGTATATCTCAAAAAATGCAAAATATATGTATCATATTCAAAATATAATAACTATAGGTCAATAAGAGGGATATTTTGTGAACTAGGGCCGAGCTGGGTCCAGGTATAGTAATGGGCCGAGATATGGGCCGAGGTGATTGGGCTTCGCAACTTGGACCTTACTTCTGTTAGTTCGGTCAGAGGCAGCTGCAGTTAGCTCGGTCTGAGTAGTCCCAACCTAGGATACGTGGGCGGGACTGAGCTATGCATTACCCATAGAAGCGCCGAGCTGAGTATGTCAGAGGACATAAGTTAGCTCGGTCGTATTGGTATTCTACCGTGGTAAAATCATCTCCCTTGAGTAAGCAGTGGGAAGGGTGTAGAAGGAGAAGCATTACCTTTCTGATTCCTAGAAGAACTCTGCTAAGGAGAGTAGAGTCCTACTAGGATTGTGCAAACTATCTCACTTGATTGGTAGTGAGTAAGGTGTGTGATTCCTAGGAGGACTCATGTAAGGAAAGTTAGAATCCTACTAGGGTTGTGCTAAGCAGAATCTATAAAAGCTCATAACTAGACCTATGGACAGGTATCACAATTTTGACTCTCAAATTCACAGAGCTTTTGTCTATTGTCTATTTGCTGACTTAGGCATCGGAGAGGTATCCGGCACACACCCACTGGCTAGCTCATGTTTGTGTTTTCAAGGAGTAAAGCGACGACGTTTGGAGGAGTGCAAACTTGATCAACAGGATTATACGAGAAGATTATTTCGTGCTTGTACAATTGGCGCCGTCTATGGAAATTTCACGAAGAACAAAACCTTTTGATCAAGTTTTCATCTCGAGTTGAAATCAATGGCGCACAATGAAGACTTGCTGTAATCTGCTATTGATGGGCAAACCCTAGAGGGGGGTGGAAGGCATGAAGGTTTATCCTCTGTCCCACCTATAGCAAAATTAGAACCCCAACGATGAAATTCCCGAAGGGACACAAGGGAGAGACGGGGCACTAGTCCCCGTCGCTCTCAAAGTCCTGAAAGACAGAGGCGGAGGTTGGATCCTCAAGTTCTGGAGGAGCGTGTAAGGGAGCAAGACGAGTTAATAAGAAGAATGGCGGCGAACATGGAGACAATAAAGCGCCAGATAAAGGGAAAATGGGTGGCAACAGGAGAGGGGCGTAAAGGCAACACACCACCTCACCACTTAGAAGATCATGACAGACATACCACATCATCGCAAGCAGAAAGTAGGAGCCTTAGAACAGGCGACACTCAATCAAGGACTTCCAGGACTTGTTACTCCAGGTCTGAGAGAACGAGGACTGAAAGGTCACAAATAGAAGGAAGCAGCTATCGGCCCTCACACACGCACCAAACGACATCCAGGCACACGGAGTTGCCTAGGTCAGCGGACTTACAAACAGTACTTGAGGAGAGGGCCCGATGGAAGAGGACACCAGGGCTCGCGACCTTTGCAGAGTTTCAGCCCTACAGCGATTGGCCCCTAGGACACATGGGAGTGTCGAGGTAAGAATGCTAATACCGCGCATTTTTTACGAACCAGCGGATAAAGTATTAGCAAGGCTACAGAGCTCGCCGTTCGTTCTGGCAATTGAGAACGTACCACTACCTTCAGGCTTCCATCAGCCCAAATTCACCACTTATGAAGGGAAGACAGACCCTTACATGCACTTAAGCCACTTTCACCAGGTTATGGCAGTATACTGGCGAAACGAGGCCCTAATGTGTATTCTATTTCCATCTAGCCTTGGCGACCTAGGTCTAACATGGTTCGAAAGACTGCCAAAAGGCAGGATAGCCTCATGGGCACAGTTGGCAAAAGTGTTCGTGACTTGGTTCAGGACGAATACCAAGACACCAGTGGAGATCGATCAACTACTCTCCATTGACATGGGCGAAAAGGAAACACTGAGGTCTTACAACAGTCACTATTGGGAGACCTTCAACCAAATTGGGGATTGCCCTACCAATCTCGCCATTGCACAATATAAACGAGGTTTACCAGTCGGTAACAAACTGAGAGACTCAATAACAATGATGCCACCCCTCAGGATGGAGGCCCTAATGGAGAGAGTACATCAACATATCCGAGTAGAGGAAGATAACACCCATGCTAAAGCAAAATCTGGCACAACAGTGATGCTAGATAAAAAGACTACAGCGAAAGTCAACACGGTGGAACAACCAAGTAGGAATGGGCGAGGCAGGTGAGCCAATAGAGAAGACCCAGAAAAAAGGAAGTTAAGAGTCCGCACTGCCATCACCACAATATTCAATAAACCTATCTACCGGATTCTTAGCGAAATACGTAATGAATCCTTCGTTTGGCGGCCTACCAAGTTGGGAGAAGCACAAAGGGGCTATGACGAGAGGTCCTGTTACACCTTCTATGATGAGCAGGGCACCGCACTGAGAATTGCACACCATTGAGGCAACATCTGGAAGAGTTAGTGGCTGCTAGGCACCTGGACCAATACATAGAAGAGGGGACACAGCCAGCCCCCGAGGACCTCAACAAACCAAATGGGACGCCAGTCAACGGTCCACCCCAATGCGTAATCAACTTCATACATGGGATCGTCGAACCTGAACGGGTATGTGAACTCAGGGGGATGATTAAAAAGGCTGAGCACTTGAGAGAGGTATTAAGTGCACAACCTACCGTCAAAAGGGGCAGAATAGAGGCTATGAACGTCATATCCTTTTTAGACAGGGATCTAGCAAGACTGCATTGCCCTCACAATGATGCGCTAGTGGTCACTTTACGCATCAAGAATTTCGACATCAAGCGGATTCTGATTGACCAAGGAAGCTCATGCGAGATAATGTACTACGAGACGTTCAAACAACTGAAATTGGAGAACAAAGACTTGGCACCTGCTACATCTCTCCTTGTTGGTTTTAACTCAATGCCAGAGTGGCCAGTGGGTTAGATAATCCTACCAGTCAAAGCAAGAACAATGACAAAACATGTGGAGTTTTAGGTTTTGAAAGTCCCTTCCACCTACAACATAATCTTGAGAAGGGAATGGTTGCATGCCATGCGCTCAGTAGCGTCAACCTACCATCAGGCATTACGGTTCCCTAACAAAACCAGCGTGATCAAAGAAGTCTTAGGAGACCAAATCATGTCGAAGCAATGTTTCGTCACAGTAAATGGAAGCCGTGCTGCAAAAGGGTTCGTTCAGATGGTAGAAGAGCCAGAAAACAATGAACTGTTTGCAGATGTCGGCAAAACAGCAAAGCAGAAGACAGTAGAAGACCTGGTTGAGGTAAGGATAGATGAAAAGAACCCAGAAAAGTTCTTTTTGCTCGACTCGTCTTTGTCCAGCACTGAGAGAATAGAGGTCATGGAATTCTTGACTTCTAACATCGAAGTGTTTGCCGGGACACCATACGACATGCCTGGTATTGACCCAAATTTCATCTGCCATCAACTTAATGTCTACCCAACTGTCAAAAATTATTCGGCAAACTCGTCGGTCGGCACTCCACCATGCAGAGATAGTGGCAGAAGAAGTGGGAAACCTGTTGGAAGCAAGAGCTATCAGAGAAGTACACTATCCCAAGTGAATCTCCAACATTGTAGTGGTGCCAAAGAAGAACGGAAAATGGCGTGTTTGCGTGGACTACCAAACGGTCAACAAGGCATGCCCAAAGGACATCTTTCCCCTACCACGGATAGACCAACTGGTGGACCTGACAGCAGGGCATAATCGACTTCGCTTCCTTGATGCGTATCGAGGTTACTATCAGATCACTATGCATGAACCAGACCAGGAGGTCACATCATTTACAACGCCTAGAGGATTGTACTGTTACAAGGTCATGCCCTTTGGCCTAAAGAACGCAGGGGCTACATTCCAACGGATGGTCACCAAAATGTTTGAACCATTGTTAGGCAGAACAATGGAGGCTTACATAGATGACATGGTAGTCAAAAGCAAGGATGAAAAGGACTATCTCAAAAACCTAGATGAAATGTTCCAAATTTTGAAGTCTCACAAGTTGCGTCTAAACGCATCTAAGTGTGCATTCGGGGTGGGATCAAGCAAATTCCTAGGCTTTCTGGTGACCAACCGGGGTATAGAAGTTGATCCCTCTCAGATCAAAGAAATCCAAGATTTGGAGAGGCCCAACACAGTCAAGGAGGTACAGCATCTCACTGGCCTAGCAGCCGCGCTCAATCGGTTCATAAGTCGGTCATCAGACAGATATCGACCATTCTTCCAAGCATTGAAGGCCAAATTTGAGTAGGATGAGGAATGGGACCGAGCCCTAGAAAGCTTAAAAGACTACATGACTTGTCCTCCGTTGCTAGTAACCCCAGTGCCAGGAGACGAACTCTTTTTATACCTAGCAGTTTCACAGCATGCAGTCAGTACAGTGTTGGTCAAAACGGAAGGAATCCAACACCTGCCTATCTTTTATGTTAGCAAGACCTTGCTGGGCGTCGAAACAAGGAACATACCATTGGAGAAGCTAGCATTAGCTTTGATGATGGCCTCAAGAAAGTTGTCACACTACTTCTATGCCCACACCGTGATCGTCCTAACGGCTTTTCCATTAAAGGCCTTATTTGAGAGGGCGGATTTTTCTGGACGAATCTTGAAATGGGCCATGGAGTTGGGACAGTTCGATATCAAGTTTCAACCTAGAACAACAATAAAAGCCTAGGCTTTAGCAGACTTTGTGGCTGAGTTCACACCAGGAAGCCATCACATCTGCCCAGTCGACTTGACCGATATAACCGAAGTGGGGAGGGAAAGTGCCGCGGGAACTACGCAGCCCTTAAAACAAGATGCCCATCTACATTCCAAACCATACAGGATTGAGGATAGGAAGGAAGGGGCAAACCACGCTATTCCCAGCGAGGACTCATCAAAAAGTAAAGACTTGGGGCAGCCAGATAGTGAAAATCAAACCCCGACAGTAGGCATGGACTTGGAAGAGAACATCAGCCACACCCATGACCCCAAGATATCATCCGACCCCTCTACTTGCTGGAAACTATTCGTCGGAAAGATGTGGAAGCTCTTCGTGGATGGAGCATCCAATAGGCACGATGCAGGACTTGGCTGTAACAACCCTCACCACTGTTTACCGATAAACTACCGATTACTGCTAAACTGAGATTGATTATGAAAAGTAATTGAACTGATTAAAATATTGAACTGACTGACTGAAATCTAAAACTGATTGATTGACTGTATCTGTTTGAATGCATTATCTATCTATTTGACTGTTTGATTATCTGTTCATGTTTTTATGTTTAAATTGCCAAATTGAAGGCCTTATCGGCGGCCGAATCAGAAATTGATTGATGTTTTACGATCTTTGGAATTTATATGATTTTATGACATATTTATCTGAAATGTGTTTTGGTATGATTAAATTAGATTAAAATAAGCTAAATTACATAAGTTACCCTATTTACCATATTGCCATCCTAGTGGCCCACTACCTAACACATTTGAGCCTTGCACTTGATCACATAACACTTCTCCCTCAGCCATTTCAGAGGCCACAACCGACTAGAATGAGAGAGTGAGAGAATAGGAGTGATTTCAACTTGATTTTTGTGATTTGGCTTGAAGAAATTGAAGGTCGATTACATAATTAAGCTCCTACACCTTAACTTAGGTAAGGAGATTTAACCTCTCATTGTTGTGTCTAAGTTGATTCTTGCATGGTTCATGTCTAATTGAGGAGCCAAGTCATGATTTAGTTCTAACATGTTGAATTATAGCTTAATTCATGCATGCATGCCTATATTATTGAATTTTGAGTTGATTCCATGAAAAATTGTCATATGCATGCTCATATTTATGTTAAGTCCATGAATTCATCTTGTCTTTGAAGATATTAGCTTAAGAGAGCAAGTGTTTAAAGCTTGAAAGTGGTTTAAATTCATGCATGTTGCATTGAAGTTACGTTCTTGAGTTTTGGTTTGAAAATCATGTTGAATTGATCTTCCCTTGGGCTTTGATTTTACAAATTGAGCTTTGAATCATGTTAAACTATGAGTTTTGAAGTGTTTTCCGGGAAATGGGCCCAAAGGAATCGAATTTGACACATTTGAAGTTGAATTTGAGCTTGAGGTTCAAATCTGGGAATTCCAGATTTTGAACTCACGCTTGAGCGGGGTGACTGGCGCTCGAGCGTGAAATTCGTGCTCCTAGTATTTTGCACTGTTTTGGTGTCCGCTCGATCGGGGTAATTGACGCTCGAGCAGGATCTTGTGTCTTACGCTCGAGCGGATGTCGAGCGCCCAATCGAGCGTGATTTTCACCTATCCAGCACTTTTGACTGTTTTGCAGTACACTCAAGCGTCTAAGTCTGCGCTCGAGCAGAAAACTTTGTCTGCATGTCCGCTCGAGCGGAGTAAGCGACGCTCGAGCTGGAACCCTATTTTCTGAAAATTCTGAAAATGCTTTTAAAGTGCATCTTTGCATCCTCATTTCATCCTAGGCATTCTTAGGCCTAGTTTAAGGCATCTTAATGAGGATATAGATGTAGAACCACACCGAGTTAAGATAGAGATTAAGTTATTATCTTTCCCAACTGTGTAGCTTAGTGTGTGTTCAATCTATAAACTGTGTAGGGTTGGCGACTGGGGACGCGCTCTAGGCTAACTGTAGCCCAGAACTCTGTAAGTAACAACTGTGTAAAGATATGTTCAAAATTGATTATCCTCTGAACAACTGAACTGTACTGTTTCTGAATTGATACTGTTAATAGGATGAATGTATGTCCTCTATTCTGAACTGTATTGTGACATCCTTAGCAACTACTGTTACTGACTGTTACTGTTACAGAGATCTCTATCGGTTCCCTTGTTGGAACCACTACTGTTTACTGATTGATGGCCATCATTGACTGTTCGGTCTTTCAAGACCTACTGTTTACTGTACTGTTATGCTAATGGATGTACCACATATGACTGCACTGACTGAACGACTGAAATACTGATTTAATGAACTGTTTTCATTACTGTAAGGACATTCATTCTAAACCTCTTTACGTATTATGTTATTCACTGGGTTTTAGCTCACTGCTCATATATATATATATATATGTAGGCGTTCAGGCACTAGACCACGGCTAGAAGCGTCGGGATAAGCTCCAGTTTTGTCAAGCCAACCACTGTGCCTCACTACGAGGTTCCGAGCCTATCAAGCTATGGCTTAAGGGTGTTTTAATTTCCCCCGTCTGTCTCTGTAACTGTTTTGTTAACTGTATAGACTGTATAGACTATTACTGTACTGTTTAATAGGAATTAGGTCCCTGATCTGAATGATTATAAATGTTGTATATATTGTTCTGCACTGTGTGTATATATATATGTATGCATGAAAGTCTTTTTGGCATACAGACTGTCACAGCTCATTGGACATTGTTTATTTACTGTATTGACTTCCGCCAGGCCCCTATACTCTGTTTTACTGTATTACTGTTAAGAAGGCCTTCGGTAATCCCGGATTACTGGCTGGTTACAGTGCTAAACCCATAGGAGCGGATTTGGGTCGTGACAAAGTGGTATCAAAGCGATACTTACCACGAGTTATACCACACACACATCTCCAAATGAGCTATAGGATGTCCTAGAAAAGTGATTAGGGCATTGCATGAACTTGTTAAAGTATGTGTGACTATGACATGACTGAATATATGCTAATGTGATAAACTGTTTAAGTATGCAACTGCTTATGTTTATAATTGCTATAACTGCTTATAGTGAAATGGATAATACAAGAAGTGCAAATGAATCTGAATCCTCATCCTCTGAGGCAAGAATGGCAAGACTGGAGAGAATGATGGAACTCATAACTGAGAGATTAGGGCAACAACAAAACCCACAGCCCCCACCTCCTCCAATACAGCTAGAGCCACCAGTTAATGATGACATAATTGCACTGACACATAAGTTCAGCAAGATGAAACCGCCATCCTTTCAGGGAGGCCTAGAACCGTTAAAAGCTGAAGCATGGGTCCTTGAGACAGAAAAGTTATTTGAAGTGTTTCCGTACTCTGAAGCACATAAAGTACTGTTAGCTACCTTTACCTTGCAAGAAGAGGCTAGAAGGTGGTGGATGCTTATCCACGATGACAACACTGTAATGACTTAGGCTCAATTCAAAGGAGCCTTCTTTGAAAAGTACTTCCCTCAGTGTGTCAGGGACAGAAAAGTAATTGAATTTGAACAGTTGAGACAGGGCACAATGTCCGCTGCTGAATATGAAACAAAGTTCACCGAGCTTGCTAGATATGCACCACACATGGTGAACACTGATTATAAGAAGGCCAGAAAGTTTGAAGGCGGCCTTAATGTTGCAATACTAGACAAAATTAATGTTTTGAAGCTACCGAATTATGTAAATGTTCTTAACCGAGCTTTGATGCCTGAATCGAACATCGAGGCACTGAAAACTAAAACACCAGCATTTGAATGGCGTGGTAAAATGCAGGGTTTTAAATTCAAGAAAGGCAAGCATAACCCATTGAACAAGAAACAAAATACGGGGTCAACAACTAGCCCCAGTCAAGGGAGTGGTTTCATACCACCCTGTTCTAAGTGTGGCAGGAAGCACAAAGGGGTCTGTTACAAAATATCTGGACCCTGTTACAGGTGTGGCAAGGTGGGCCACATGGTTAAAGACTGCCCCTCTGCTCCACATGCCAGTAGTAAAGCTGCACCAAGCGTGACAGCATCAACTGTTGCACCAAAACTGAACCCCAAAGCTACCGGGAAAGAGCCCACGAGGCAGGGCCGAGTGTTCGCCCTAGTACCCGGAGATGTGCAGAATACCGAGACCGTTGTGTCAGGTATTCTCTCTATTTGTACTCAAAATGTTTATGTACTGATTGATTCGAGGTCTACGCATTCATATGTGTCGCATGCTTTTTCGCGAAAACTGAATAGACCATTAGAACCCATGAATTATCTGTTAGTTGTATCATCACCCATTGGAGGATCCATGACTTGTGCATATATGTATCCTGCTTGTGAAATTATTGTTGGAGATGTACATCTATATATTGATTTACTGCCACTGAACATTGATCATTTTGACGTAATATTGGGAATGGACTGGTTAACGAAATACCATGCTACTATAGACTGTGTAATGAAACAAGTAGTTTTCCGTCCACCTGGTTTGCCTGAATTTGTGTTTAATGGAAGTGGAGTAGTACCTCCTCCGTATTTGATTTCATCTGTGAAAGTTGTTAAATTAAATTAGAAAGGGCAATGCAAAGAAACACATAAGTGAAATCAAAATAGGATATCATGAGTTCGAGTCAAGCTCTCTAAGTCCCCAATGGAGTCGCCAGAAACTGTAGACGCGCCCGCGA
>NW_021025605.1:276492-298961 GCF_004153795.1 Camellia sinensis
CCTACCAAGTTGGGAGAACCCAAAAAAAAAAGGGGCTATGACGAGAGGTCCTGTTTACACCTTTCTATGATGAGCAGGCACCGCACTGAGAATTGCACAACCATTGAAGGCAACATCTGGGAAGAGTTAGTTGGCTTGCTAGGCACCTGGACCATACATAGAGAGGGGACACAGCCAAGCCCACCGAGGACCTCAACAAACAAATGGGACGCCAGTCAACGGTTCCACCCCAATGCGTTATCAACTTATACAGGGATCGTCGAAACCTGAACGGGTATTGTGAACTCAGGGGGATGGATTATAAAAGGTGAGCACTTGAGAGGAGGTATTAAAGTGCACAACCTACCGTCAAAAGGCGCAGAATAGAGGCTATGAACGTCAGTATCCTTTTAGACAGGGATCTAGCAAGACTTGATGCCCTCACAATGATGCGCTAGTGGTCACCTTTACGCGATCAAGAATTCGACATCAAGCGGTTCATGATTACCAAGGGAAGCCATGCGAATAATGTACTACGAAGACGTTCAAACACTGAAATTGGGAAAACAAGGACTTGGACCCTGCTACATCATCCCTGTTGGTTTTAAACTCAATGCCAGAGTGGCCAGTGGAGGGTTAGAAATCCCTACCAGTCAAAGCAAGAACAATGACAAAACATTGTGAGTTTTTGGTTTTGAAAGTCCCTTTCCACCTACAACATAATCTTGAGAGGGGAATGGTTGCATTGCCATGCGCCAGTAAGCGTCAACCTTACCCAATCAGCATTACGGTTCCTAACAAAACCAGCGTGATTTTCAAAGAAGTCTTAGCGAGACCAAATCATGTCGAAAGCAATGTTCGTCACAGTAAAATGGAAGCCGTGCTGCAAAAGGCGTTCGTTCAGATGAGTAGGAAGAGCCAAGAAAACAATGAACTGTTTGCAGATGTCGGCAAAACAGCAAAGCCAAAGAAGACAGTAGAAGACCTGGCGTTGAGGTAAGAATAGTATGAAAAGAACAGAAAAGTTCTTTTTTGCTCGACTCGTCTTCTGTTCCAGCACTGAGGAGAATAGAGGTCAGGAATTCTTGACTTCTACATCGAAGTGTTTGCCGGGACACCATACGACATTGCCTGGTATTGACCCAATTTCATCTGCCATAACTTAATGTCTACCCAACTGTTCAAAAATTATTCTGGCAAACTCGTCGGTCGGCACGCTCCACCATGCAGAGTAGTGGCAGAAGAAGTGCGGGAAACCTGTGGAAGCCAAAGAGCTATCAGAGAAAGTACACTATCCCAAGTGGAATCCTCCAAACATTGTTAAGTGGTTTGCAAAGAAGAACGGAAATGGCGTGTTTGCGGGACTACCAAACGGTCAACAAGGCATGCCCCAAAGGACATCTTTCCCCTACCACGGATAGACCAACTTGGTGACCTGACAGGCAGGGCATAATCGACTTCGCTGCCTTGATGCGTATCGAGGTTACTATTCAGATCACTATGCATTGAACCAGACCAGGAGGTCACATCATTTACAACGCCTAGGGGATTGTTACTGTTACAAGGGTCATCCCTTGGGCCTTAAAGAACGCAGGGGCTACATTCCAACGGAATGGTCACCCAAAATGTTTGAACCATTGTTTTAGCAGAACAATGGAGGCTTACATAGATGACATGGTAGTCAAAAGCAAAGGATTGAAAGGACATTCTCAAAAACCTTAGATGAAATTGTTCCAAATTTGAAGTCCACAAGTTGCGTCTAAACGCATCTAAGTGTGCATTCGGGGTTGGGGATCAAGCAAATTCCTAGGCTTTTCTGGTGACCAACCGGGGTA
Organism: Camellia sinensis; assembly: GCF_004153795.1. NCBI lineage: Eukaryota > Viridiplantae > Streptophyta > Magnoliopsida > Ericales > Theaceae > Camellia > Camellia sinensis. Next base: position 278,307 of record NW_021025605.1, read on the forward strand.
TAGAAGTTGATCCCTCTAGATCAAAGGAAATCAAATTGGAGAGGCCCAACACAGTTCAAAGGAGGTGTACAGCATCTCACTGGCCTAGCAACCGCGCTCAACGGTTCATAAGTCGGTCATCAGACAGATATCGACCATTCTTTCCAAGCATGAAGGCAAATTTGAGTAGGATGAGGAATGGACGAGCCCAGAAAGCTTAAAAGACTACATGACTTGTCTCCGTTGCTTAGTAACCCCAGTGCCAGGCGACGAACTCTTTTTTATACCTAGCAGTTTCACAGCATGCAGTCAGTACAGTGTTGGTCAAAAGGGAAGGAATCCAAACACCTGCCTATCTTTTATGTTAGCAGACCTTGCTGGGCGTTCGAATACAAGAACATTACCATGGAGAAGCTTAGCATTAGCTTTATGATGGCCTCAAAGAAAGTTGTCACACTTACTTTCTATGCCCACACCGTGATCGTCCTAACGGCTTTTCCATTAAAGGCCTATTGAGAGGGCGGATTTTCTGGACGAATCTTGAAATGGGCCATGGAGTTGCGGACAGTTCGATATTCAATTTCAACCTAGAACAACAATAAAAAGCCTAGGCTTTAGCAGACTTTGTGGCTGGATTCACACCAGGAAGCATCACATCTGGCCCAGTCGACTTGACCGATATAACCGAAGTGGGGAGGGGAAAAGTCCGCGGGAAAACTACGCAGCCCTTAAAACAAGATGCCCATCTACATTCCAAACCATACAGGATTGAGGATAGTAAGGAAGGGGCAACCACGCTATCCCAGCGAGGACTATCAAAAAGTAAAGACTTGGGGCAGCCAGATTATGTGAAAATCAAACCCCGACATAGGCATGGACTTGGAAGAGAAACATCAGCCACACCCATGGGACCCAAATATCATCGACCCCTCTACTTGCTGGGAAACTAATTCGTGGAAAGATGTGGAAGCTCTTCGTGGATGGGAGCATCCAATAGGCACGATGCGGAACTTGGCTGTAACAACCTCCCACTGTTTACCAATAAACTACCGATTACTGCTAAAACTGAGATTGATTATTGAAAAGTAATTTGAACTGATTTAAATATTGAACTGACTTGACTGAATCTAAAACTTGATTGGATTGACTGTATCTGTTTGAATGCTTATCTATCTAATTTGACTGTCTTGATTATCTGTTCATGTTTTTAGTTTTAAATTGCCAATTGAAGCCTTATCGGCAGGCCGAATCAGAAATTGATTGATGTTTTACGATCTTTGGAATTTATATATTTTATGACATATTATCTGAAAGATGTTTTGCGTATTGATTTAAATTAGATTTAAAATAAGCTAAATTACATAAAGTACCCTATTTACCATATTGCCATTCCTAGTGGCCCACACACTAACACATTTGGAGGCCTTGCCACTTGATCACATAACACTTCTCCCTCAGCCATTTCAGAGGCCACAACCGGACTAGAGTGAGAGAGTAGAGAAAGAATAGGAAGTGATTTCAACTTGATTTTTTGATATTTGCCTTGAAGAAATTGAAGGTCGATTACATAATTAAGCTGCCTACACCCTTACTTAGGTAAGGAGATTAACCTCTTCATTGTGTGTCTAATGATTCTTGCATGGTTCATGCTCTTAATTGAGGAGCCAAGTCATGATTTTAGTTTCGTATACATGTTGGAATTATAGCTTAATTCATGCATGCATGCCTTTATTATTGAATTTTGAGTTGATTCAGAAAAATTGTCATATGCATGCTCATATTTATGTTAAAGTCCATGAATTCATCTTGTACTTTGAAGATTATTAGCTTAGAGAGCAATGTGTTTAAAGCTTTGAAAGTGGTTTAATTCATGCATGTTGCATTTGAAGTTACGTTTCTTGAGTTTTGGTTTGAAAATCATGTTGAATTGGATCTTCCCTTGGGCTTTGATTTTACAAATTGAGCTTGAATCATGTTAAAACTATGAGTTTTTGAAGTGTTTTCCGGGAAATGGCCCAAAGGAATCGAATTTGACACATTTTTTGAAGTTAATTGAGCTTGAGGTTCAAATCTGGGAATTCCAGATTTTGAAATCACGCTTTGAGCGGGGTGACTGCGCTCGAGGTGAAATTCGTGCTCCTAGTATTTTGCACTGTTTTTGGGTCCGACTCGATTCTGGAGTAATTGACGCTCGAGCAGGATCTTGGTTGTCTTACGCTCGAGCGGATGTCGAGCGCCCAATCGAGCTGGTGATTTTCAACCTTATTCCAGCACTTTTGACTGTATTTCGCAGTACACTCAAGCGTTCTAAGTCTGCGCCGAGCAGAAAAACTTTGTCTGCATGTCCGATCGAGCGGAAGTAAGCGACGCTCGAGCTGGAACCCTATTTTCTGAAAATTTCTGAAAATGCTTTTAAAGTTGCATCTTTGAATCCTCATTTCATCCTAGGCATTCTTAGGCCTAGTTTAAGGCTCTTAATGAGGATTAGATGTAGAACCACACCGAGTTAAGATAGAGATTAAGTTATTATCTTTCCCAACTGTTGTAGCTTAGGATGTGTTTCAATCTATAAACTGTGTAGGGTTGGCCGACTGGGGACGCGCTTCTAGGCTAACTGTAGCCCAGAACCTGTAAGTAACAACTGTGTATAAGATTATGTTCAAAATTGATTATCCTCTGAACACTGAACTGTACTGTTTCTTGAATTTGGATACTGTTAATAGGATGAATGTATGTCCTCTATTCTGAACTGTATTGTTGACATCCTTAGCAACTACTGTTACGACTGCTTACTGTTACAGAGATCTCTATCGTTCCCTTGTTGGAACCACTACTGTTTTACTGATTGGATGGCCATCATTGACTAGTTCGGTCTTTCAGACCTACATGTTTACTGTACTGTTATTGCTAATGGATGTACCACATATGACTGCACTGACTGAACGACTTGAAATACTGATTTAATGAACTGTTTTTTCATTACTGAAAGGACATTCATTTCTAAACCTCTTTACGTATTATGTTATTCACTGGGTTTTTTAGCTCCACTGCTCATCATAATATATATATATTATATGTAGGGCGTTCAGGCACTAGACCACGGCTAGAAAGCGTCGGGATAAGCTCAGTTTTGTCAGCCAACCACTGTGCCTCACTACGAGGTTCGAGCCTATCAAGCTAGCTTAAGGGGTGTTTTTAATTTCCCCCGTCGTCTTCTGTAACTGTTTTGTTAACTGTATAGACTGTTATAGACTATTACTGTACTGTTTAATAGCGAATTAGGTCACCTGATCTGAATGATTATTAAATGTTGTTATATATTTGTTCTGCACTGTGTGTATATATATATGTATGCATGAAAAAGTCTTTTTGGCATACAAGACGTCTCACAGCTCATTGGACATTGTTTATTTTACTGTATTGACTTCCGCCAGGCCCCCTTATACTCTGTTTTACTGTTTACTGTTAAGGAAGGCCTTCGGTAATCCGGATTACTGGGCTGGTTACAGTGTGCTAAACCCATAGGAGCGGATTTGGGGTCGTGGACAATAAAGTGGTATCAAAGCGATACTTACCACGATATTACCACCACACACATCTCCAAATGAGCTATAGGATGTTCTGAAAGAAAAGTGATTAGGGCATTGCGATGAACTGTTAAAGTATGTGTGACTATGACATGACTGAATATATGCTAATGTGATTAAACTGTTTTAAGTATGCAACTGCTTATGGTTATAATTGCTATAACTGCTTATAGTGAAATGGATAATACAAGAAGTGCAAATGAATTCTGAATCCTCATCCTCTGAGGCAAGAATGGCAAGACTGGAGAGAATGATGGAAAACTCATAACTGAGAGATTACGGGCAACAACAAAACCCACAGCCCCACCTCCTCCAATACAAGCTAGAGCCACAGTTAATGATGACATAATGCACTGAACATAAGTCAGCAGATGGGAAACGCCATCCTTTCAGGGGAGGCCTAGAAACCTGCTTAAAGCTGAAGCCATGGGTCCTTGAGACAGAAAAGTTATTTGAAGTATGTTTCCGTACTCTGAAGCACATAAAGTACTTGTTAGCTACCTTTACCTTGCAAGAAGAGGCTAGAGTGGTGGATGCTTATCCACGATGACAACACTGTAATGAACTTAGGGCCTCAATCAAAGGAGCCTTCTTTGAAAAGTACTTCCCTCAGTGTGTCAGGACAGAAAAAGTTGAATATTGAACAGTTGAGACAGGGCACAATGTCCGCTGCTTGAATATTGAAACAAAGTTCACCGAGCTTGCGTAGATATGCACCACACATGGTGAAAACTGATTATAAGAAGGGCCAGAAAAGGTTTGAGCGGCCTTTAATGTTCAATACTAGGACAAAATTAATGTTTTTGAAAGCTACCGAATTATGTAAATGTTCTCTTAACGAGCTTTGATTGCCTGAATCGAACATCGAGCACTTGAAAAACTAAAACACCAGCATTTTGAATGGTGTAAATGCAGGGTTTTAAATTTCAAGGAAAGGCAAGCATAACCCATTTGAACAAGAAACAAAATCGGGGTCAACAAAACTAGCCCCAGTCAGGGAGTGGTTTCATTACCACCCTGTTCTAAGTGTGGCAGGAAGCACAAAGGGGTCTGTTACAAAAATATCTGGACCCTGTTACAGGTGTGGCAAGGTGTGGCACATGGTTTAAAGACTGCCCCTCTGCCTCAACATGCCAGTAGTAAAGCTGGACACCAAGCGTAGACAGCACAACTGTTGCACCAAAACTGAACCCCAAAGCTACGGGAAAGAGCCCACGAGGGCAGGGCCGAGGGTTCGCCCATAGTACCCGGAGATGTGCAAGAATTAACCGAGGGACCGTGGGTCAGGTATTCTCTCTATTTTACATCAAAATGTTTATGACTGATTGATTCGAGGTCTACGCATTCATTATGTGTCGCATTGCTTTTTCGCCGAAAACTGAATAGGACCATTAAGAACCCAATGAATTATCTGTTAGTTGTATCATCCCCATTGGAGGATCCGATGACTTGTGCATATATGTATTCCTGCTGTGAAATTATTGTTTGGAGATGTACATCTATATATTGATTTACTGCCACTGAACCATTGATCATATTTGAACGTAATATTTGGGAATGGACTGGTTAACGAAATACCATGCTACTATAGACTTGTGTAATGAACAAGTAGTTTTCGTCCACCTGGTTTGCCTGAATTTGTTGTGTTTTAATGGAAGTGGAGTAGTACCTCCTCCGTATTGATTTCATCTGGGGAAAGTTGCTTAAATTGATTAGAAATGGGTGTAAAGGTGTATCTGTTTCTGTTATTGACTGTATTCTACTGATGATAATGCTAAATGTGACAGTATTCCCATAGTTAGAGAATTCCCAGATGTTTTTCCAGATTAATCTGCCAGGGGATTTGATGACAGAGAGATTTGAATTCACCGTTGATGTGTGATTTCGGGTTACCCAGCCAGTATCTAAAGCTCCTTACCGAAAATGGCTCCACTGAATTGAAAGAATTGAAAGTGGCAAACTGCGGAACTGTTAGAATAAGAAGTTCATCAGGACTAGTACTTCACCGGGGGCGCACCTGTTTGTTTGTGAAAAAGAAAGACGGCTCACTGAGGACTGTGTATTGACTATCGTGAACTGAAGAAGATAACTTAGTTTTGAAAAATAAATACCCATTGCCACGCATATTGATGACTTTTATCTTGATCATTTACAGGGTGCTCAAGATGTTCTCTAAGAATCGACCTCAGATCAGGATTATTTTTTATTTTTTTACCCATACCCCATAGTTGGAAAGTTTTTAACCAGAAGACATGACAAAACTGCTTTTCAACGAGGTATGGACATTTTACGAATTTTTAGTTATTACCTTTCGGGAGTTACCAATGCACCTGCCTGCATTTATGGACCTCATGACAGAATCTTTAACATACCTTGATGACTTTATTGTTTGTATTCATTGATTGACATGCTGGTTTACTTCCAAAAAGTATATAGAAGAACATGAACATCATTCTGAGACTTGCCCTACAAGACCCTTTAAGAGAACAAAACTTTAGCTAAACTGTCTAAATGTGAATTTTGCTTGATTATGTTATGTTTTTGGGGCATGTTGTTAGCAAAGATGGTAATTTCAGTTGATCCACAGAAAGTTGAAGCCGGTAGGTTAACTGGCATAGAACCAACAAATGTGACAGAAGCTGAAGCTTTTTTGGGGTTTGGCTGGATATTACAGAAGATTTGTCAAGGTTTCTTCCAAAAATTGCCTTACCGTTGACTCAGTTAACTCAGAAGGGAATGTCATTTGACTGGACTGACCAAAGGGAATCAGCATTCCAAGAGTTGAAAACTCGACTTGTAACTGCTGGATTCTTTACCCTACCTTCAGGTACGGATGGTTTTACTGTATTTAGTGATGCTTCTCATAAGGGTTTTGGTTGTGTTTTAATGCAGAATGGGAGAGTTATTGCTTATGCTTCCCGACAACTGAGACCGCACGAAAAGAATTACCCAACCCATGACTTGGAACTTGCCGCAGTGGTATTTGCATTGAAAATCTGACGTCACTATCTGTATGGGGCGACATGTGAAGTATATACTGACCATAAGAGTTTGAAATATTTCTTCACACAGAAAGAACTGAACATGAGACAGCGGAGATGGCTAGAACTGATTAAAGACTATGACCTACAGATTTTGTACCATCCGGGAAAAGCCAACACCGTTGCCGATGCACTGAGCCAGAAATCGATTGGAAATTTAGCCTGTTTGCTCACCAGGCAGAAAGAATTGCTTTGTGACCTTGAAAAATCTGAAATTGAAATTGTTTTACGAGAACAAGGTGGCTGCTATTTCTGCTCAACCGGCACTGATTGAAGAAATTAAAGAGAAACAAAAATCGAATGACTTCTTAAAGAAGATCATCGAAGAAAGGGAAACTAAACCAAGACCGAGTTTCAAATTTAAAAATAATGTACTGAAATTTCAAGAAAAACTGTGTGTACCGAATGATACTGAACTGAAAAGAAGAGTTCTGCAAGAAGGACACAATTCAAAACTGTCTATCCATCCAGGGAACACGAAAATGTACCAAGATGTGAAATTGAATTTCTGGTGGCCGGGAATGAAGAAAGAAATTGCTGATTTTGTATCGAAATGTCTTTATTGCCAACAAGTTAAAGCCGAACATCAACGACCCGCAGGCTTATTGCAGCCCTTACCCATACCGGAGTAGAAATGGGAACATATCACCATGGATTTTATTATGGGATTGCCTCGCTCCAGTAAAGGTATGGACTCAATTTGGGTTATTATTGATAGACTGACTAAATCTGCTCACTTCTTACCTATTAAGACAATTTATAATGCGGACAAATTGGCTATACTCTATATTGATGAAATTGTTAGACCGCATAGAGTGCCTGTGTCCATTGTTTCTGACAGGGATTTGAAGTTTACATCGAGATTTTGGCAAAGCTTACAGGCTGCATTGAATTGAGACTGAGTAGTGCTTATCATCCTCAGACAGATGGCCAGTCAGAAAGGACCATCCAGACTCTAGAGGATTTACTGAGAATGTGTGTCCTTGATTTTCAGGGAAACTGGGAAAGCCATTTGCCCTTAGCCGAATTTGCCTACAACAACAGTTATCATTCAAGTATTGGTATGGCGCCTTTCGAGGCATTGTATGGCAGAAAATGTAGGTCTCCGATTTGCTGGGTAGAAGTTAGAGATGGGCCTTTGCTTGGGCCTGAGATTGTATATGAAACGACTGAGAATGTGAAACTGATACAATAGAGACTGAAAACTGCACAGAGCAGGCAGAAAAGTTATGCTGATGTCAGAAGACGAGACAGAGAATATGAAGTAGGTGATCACGTGTTTGTAAAAATGACACCAATGAAAGGCCAAACTCGTTTTGGAGTCAAAGGCAAGTTAGCGCCAAGATATGTCAGACCGTATGAGATTATTGAGAAAATCAATCCGGTGGCGTATTAAGTTGCGCTTCCTCCTGAAATTGAGCATATGCACAACATCTTCCACATTTCTATGTTGAGGGATTACCTCCGGGATCCTTTCCATGTGATAGAGCCTACTCGTGTAGTGCTGAGTGATGACTACACTTACAAGGAACGACCTATTCAGATTGTAAACAAACGGATCAAGAAGTTGAGAAACAAAGAGATCCCGTTAGTGAAAGTCGACTGGCAAAACCATAGTGGCGTGTATGCCACTAGGGAAAGGGAAGATGACATGGCTAAAAGATATCCTGAACTGTTTCCACTGAATCCTGTTTTCTTCCAAAACGAAGGTAACTCGAGTTTAAAAGACTAAACTCTTTTTAAGGAGGGGAGACTGTAACAACCCTCACCACTGTTTACCGATAAACTATCGATTACTGCTAAACTGAGACTGATTATGAAAAGTAATTGAACTGATTGAAATACTGAACTGACTGACTGAAAACTGAAACTGATTGATTGACTGTATCTGTTTAAATGCATTATCTATCTGTTTGTTTGTAATAACCCTCACCACTGATTACTGATAACCCTACTGATTACTGCTAAACTGTGACTGATTATGATAAGTAATTGAATCAACTGAAACACTGAACTGACTGATTGAACGTACTAGTTTAAATTCATGTCTATCTGTTTGACTGTTTAATTATCTGTTCATGTTTTATGTTTAAACTGCAAGTTGAAGGCCTTATCAGCGGCCGAATCTGAAATTGATTAGTGATATGTGTTAATTGTAATTTATGTGATTTTATGGCATATTTATCTGAATTGTGTTTTGGTATGATTAAATTAGATTAAAATGAGCTAAATTACATAAGTTACCCTATTTACCTTATTGCCATCCTAGTGGCCCACTACCTAACACATTTGAGCCTTGCACTTGATCACATAACACTTCTCCCTCAGCCATTTCAGAGGCCACAACCGACTAGAGTGAGAGAGTGAGAGAATAGGAGTGATTTCAACTTGATTTTTGTGATTTGGCTTGAAGAAATTGAAGGTCGATTACATAATTAAGCTCCTACACCTTAACTTAGGTAAGGAGATTTAACCTCTCATTGTTGTGTCTAAGTTGATTCTTGCATGGTTCATGTCTAATTGAGGAGCCAAGTCATGATTTAGTTCTAACATGTTGAATTATAGCTTAATTCATGCATGCATGCCTATATTATTGAATTTTGAGTTGATTCCATGGAAAATTGTCACATGCATGCTCATATTTATGTTAAGTCCATGAATTCATCTTGTCTTTGAAGATATTAGCTCAAGAGAGCAAGTGTTTAAAGCTTGAAAGTGGTTTAAATTCATGCATGTTGCATTGAAGTTATGTTCTTGAGTTTTGGTTTGAAAATCATGTTGAATTGATCTTCCCTTGGGCTTTGATTTTACAAATTGAGCTTTGAATCATGTTAAACTATGAGTTTTGAAGTGTTTTCCGGGAAACGGGCCCAAAGGAATCGAATTTGACACATTTAAAGTTGAATTTGAGCTTGAGGTTCAAATCTAGGAATTCCAAATTTTGAACTCACACTCGAGCGGGGTGACTGGCGCTCGAGCGTGAAATTCGTGCTCCCAGTATTTTGTACTGTTTTGGTGTCCTCTCGAACGAGGTAATTGACGCTCGAGCGAGATCTTGTGTCTTACGCTCGAGCGGATATCGAGCGCCCAATCGAGCGTGATTTTCACCTATCCAACACTTTTGACTGTTTTGCAGTACGCTCGAGCGTCTAAGTCTGCGCTCGAGCGGAAACCTTTGTCTGCATGTCCGCTCGAGCGGAGTAAGCGACGCTCGAGCTGGAACCCTGTTTTCTGAAAATTCTGAAAATGCTTTTAAAGTGCATCTTTGCATCCTCATTTCATCCTAGGCATTCTTAGGCCTAGTTTAAGGCATCTTAATGAGGATATAGATGTAGAACCACACCGAGTCAAGATAGAGATTAAGTTATTATCTTTCCCAATTGTGTAGCTTAGTGTGTGTTCAATCTGTAAACTGTGTAGGGTTGGCGACTGGGGACGCGCTCTAGCCTAACTGTAGCCCAGAACTCTGTGAGTAACAACTGTGTAAAGATATGTTCAAAAATGATTATCCTCTGAACAACTGAACTGTACTGTTTCTAAATTGATACTGTTAATATAATGAATGTATGTCCTCTATTCTGAACTGTATTGTGGCATCCTTAGCAACTACTGTTACTGACTGTTACTGTTACAGAGATCTCTGTCGGTTCCCTTGTTGGAACCACTACTGTTTACTGATTGATGGCTATCATTGACTATTCGTTCTTTCAAGACCTACTGTTTACTGTACTGTTATGCTAATGAATGTACCACATATGACTGCACTGACTGAACGACTGAAATACTGATTTAATGAACTGTTTTCATTACTGTAAGGACATTCATTCTAAACCTCTTTACGCATTATGTTATTCACTGGGCTTTAGCTCACTGCTCATATATATATGTAGGTGTTCAGGCGCGGCTAGAAGCGTTGGGGTAAGCTCCATTTTTGTCAAGCCAACCACTGTGCTTCACTGCGAGGTTCCGAGACTGTCAAGCTATGGCTTAGGGGTGTTTTAATTTCCCCTGTCTGTCTCTGTAACTATTTTGTTAACTGTATAGACTGTTACTGTACTGTTTAATATGGATTAGGTCCCTGATCTGAATGATTATAAATGTTGTACATATTGTTCAGCACTGTGTGTATATATTTATCTATGCATGAAAGTCTTTTTGGCATACAGACTGTCACAGCTCATTGGACATTTTTATTTACTGTATTGGCTTCCGCCAAGCCCCTGTACTCTGTTTTACTGTATTACTGTTAAGCAGGCCTTCAGTAATCTTGGATTACTAGCCGGTTACGGTGCTAAACCCATAGGAACGGGTTTGGGTCGTGACATTGGCATAGTCCTCATCTCACCAGATGGCCTAATAGTGGAACAGGCAGTCAACCTTGGCTTCCCAGCATCTAACAATGAGGCAGAATATAATGCACTGTTAGCAAGCCTAAAATCAGCACTTTTCATGAAGGCCACCGAGCTAATGGTTTACAACGACTTCTAGATGGTAGTAAACCAGATTTCAGGCGACTACAAGGCAAAAGATGAGAGGATGGCTAGGTACCAAGAGTTAGTCAGAAATGAAATCATGAAGTTCGAAGTAGTTCGGATAGAACAAATCGGTCGAGAAGAGAATAGTAGAGCAGACGAGCTGGCAGGTTTTGCTTCAATGGCAGATACATCTATTCCACACCCATTATTGATCGACTTCCTACCCAAACCAAGCATTGAAGAACCCGAAGTAGCTGAGGTATGTTGTGCTGAACTAGGTCCTTCATGGATGGACCCCATCATAGTGTTTTTAAAAGATGGCATCTTGCCTGAAGAAAAGAAAGAGGCCAACAAAATTAGAGCAAAATCACAGCGATTTTGGCTCTCTCCATCATTGGCGTTATATAAAAAATCCTTTACAGGACCCTACTTGAAATGTGTCCATCCTAGCAAGGTCGAGGCATTTTTGTTCGAGATACAAGAAGGCGTATGCGGAAGCCACAAAGGGGGAAGATCATTGGCTTACAGAGCAATTTCACAAGGATATTGGTGGCCATACATGCAAGCAGATTCAGAGAAATATGTCAAGAGGTGTGAGAAATGTTAGAAGTTCGCACACCAAATACATCAACCAGTCAGAGAGCTTCTACCATTAATTAGCCCATGGCCCTTCGTAGTGTGGGGCCTGGACATAGTGGGACCACTTCCAACAGCACCCGGCAATAGAAAGTTCTTTCTCGCAACAACAGACCACTTCACAAAGTGGGTGGAGGCAGAAACACTCGCATCAATAAAGGAGACAGATGTTAAAAAGTTTGTCTAGCATAATGTCATAACTCGATTCGGCATACCCAAGGCTCTAATATCTGACAACGGCACTCAGTTTGATGGCAAAATCTTCAGGGGCTTTTGTGAGGAATACAAGATAGAATTCTACAACTCTACACCAGCATACCCTCAAGCGAATGGCCAGGCAGAAGCATCAAACAAAGTCGTCTCAGATGGTTTGAAGAAAATGTTAGAGAGAGCCAAAGGCAAGTGGGTTGAGGAGCTTTCTCATGTTTTATGGGCTTACCGTACCACACCTCGACGATCAACTGGAGAAACGCCTTTTTTCCTTGGCTTATGGCATGAAGGCAGTAATCCCACTGGAAGTAGGCCTCTCCACTATTAGAATCGAAAATTTTGACCCAGACTTGAATGAAGAAGCCATAGACTTGGAACTCGACCTTACAGAAGAGAGAAGGAAAAGAGCTCTAGTTCACATTGCCTCATATCAGCAGGAGTTATCCAGAAAATATAACAAAACAATGCATCCGAGACAATTCAAGATTGGGGATTGGGTGTTACGCAAAGTAATGGGCAACACTTTGGTACCTAAAGACGGCAAGTTAGGACCTAACTGGGAAGGACCATTCAAAGTGGTTAGTTTAGCAGGAAAATAGGCATATCACTTAAAAGATGGGGACATCAAGGCTATTCCCAATCCATGGAACACTGTCAATCTCAAATTATTTTATTTTTAGCTTTTTCTTAAGATACTTGTAATTTTTTTTCCCTTTTTCAAAATAAAACAAGTAGTTTTTTTCAGCATAATTCTTTCTACTGTAAAAGTTGTTCTCAGTCATTGCCAGCAAGGGGCAATCAGAAAGTTTGGCAGGAATAACCAAACATTTAGCTTTCTTCAGCCGAGCTAAAGATCTAGGCTGAAGAACGTTGGCAGGAATAACCAACATTGAGCTCCCTTCAGCCGAGATCGGGATCTAGGTTGAAGAAGGTTGGCAGGAATAACCAACATTTAGCTCTCTTCAGCCGAGATCAGGATCTAAGCGGAAGAAAGTTGGCAGGTATGACCAACATTTAGCTCTCTTCAACCGGGATTAGGATCTAGGCTGAAGAAGGTTGGAATCTAGGATCTAACCAACATTTATCTCTCTTCAGCCGAGATAAGAATCTAGGCTGAAGAAAGTTGGCAGGTATGACCAACACATAGTAAACAGATTACAAAACTCTTCAACCGAGATGGCTATCTCGGCCATAAAAAGTTCAAGACAAGCCAATTAAAGTTAAAAGATAACTACAAGCAGGGTATGAACCGGACAAAAAGATTGGAAAATAGCAGATTTCATTCAAGATTTAAAAGTGCATTACAAGAGGTGGAGCTTCGGCTCGGTTACAATTTCAAAAGAAGAAATACATTAAGCAAATAGATCATCCAAATCTGCATCAAGGACAACCCGAGCTACACCACTCGGTAACCTGGTTCCAGCAGGTAGGTCGGTCACGGGTGCATCATCAACCGTACTTGACACCAGTGGATCCTCCCGAGCTAACAAAGCAGTTTGGAGACCATGATCATTGGTAACAGGTGGGGCGTTGTTTGGCTCTGGGGATTCTTCCTCCCCTCCTTCTTGAAGCAACTTTTCTTGGATGGCATTGGCGTAGTCTGCCATATAATTCGGAATGAAATGGGGAGGAGGGTTTTGGAAGACCTCGGTTTCTTGGCCGTAACCGAGCTTCGTTGCAGCTGTCTTCCATCCACATTTGAAAAATATATCTTTTACAACTTCACATTGCAGAATGTAGGTGGCTTCCCTTTCCTTGTAGCCCCTATCTTCAGCGTCCTCCATTTTCTTGTTTAGCTCGGCAATCTCGGCATCCTTTTTCTTTTCAAGCTTGGCCAGTTTGCGCAACTAGCGATCTTTTTTCTCGGCCAAAGCCTTCTGCTTGTCTGCCTCCGCCACGTTGACCAGCTCGGTAAGTCGGGTGATTTCATATTTAAGCTCGGTTGTTTTTTACTTTGCTTCGTTCAACTCGGTCGTCTTAGCGTTGGCATCTGCCACAGCCAGCCGCGCTATCTTGCGTAACTCCAACATGTGCTTATGGGCTACGTGGTTCTTCTGTATGGCCTGCGAAAGGAGAGATAGAAATTATTAATTGGAAACAGATGTATTAATTGGAAAACAAACAAATGAAGCACTTACCAATACCATTGACTTAGTTGCCGAGCAGATGGCCTTGAGCTCAGTCAAGTGGTCGTGGTGCTCCATGTCGGTTGGCAGACACATGCTTTTAGTAAGGTTGAAGGCAAGCGTGTGGTTCTTGTCTGCAACCACCAAGTCTGTGTCCGAGATAGCCCGGTTCTTGCAAGTCATTTTTGGTGCCCATTCTGAAAGGCTAGCTCGGTCGGTGTAGATAAGCTCGAGGCTCGGCCATGTTGTTTCAGGAAGCACGTGATCCTCCTCATCAATCAACTGCTGCTGCTCGGTCGAAGAAGTGCGTGCAAGCTTGCTTGGCCGAGATAAGGAGGCTCGGGCTGTTGGTAGGGCCACCACAGCCTCTTGTGTTTATTCGGCTTGTGATGTCTCGGTTTGAACCCCGTCGGCTGGAGTTGTTTCTGTGATCAGTGCTCGGACAACTCAGCGCTAATGAGGTTGATTTGGGAAGGGGTTGGATCTGGTTCTGGTGATAGTTCGAGAAGGAAGTCGGTTACCCTGGTCTTCCTCCTTCTGCTGTATTTGTATATTGGTTCGAAGTTCAGTAGCTCGGCCCAACCCCGGTGACGGTATCGAAGTACAGCGCGAAGGGCATCCTGGTTGGCGTACTGGTACTGTGATTTTAGTTGGTTTAGATCTGCACAAAATAAGGATAAGACAGCGGTTAGCACGGTGTAAAATTATAACCTGGAAAAGCAAAACAAAAAGAGAACCGAGGTATCTTTACCAGCAGTCCCCTTGTTCCAATTTATGTTGTAGCCCGGTATTTGGGCTTCCTAGTCTTCAAAGTTACCAGAAACCCAGAAAAAAGCATCATCATTCAAGTCTTTGTCCGGTGTGTCTTTTATTATTTTTTCTCGACCTCTTCGTATTCTTAAATAATACACCTAACTGTCGTCATTTTGGCCGAGCGAATATTGGTGAAAAAACTCGGCCAATCTGAGGTTAAGGCCAAGTCGGCGGTTTAGCTCAGCGATGTCATTTATTATTCTGTAAGAATTTGTGCTTAGTTGGGTCGGGCATAGTCTAGTCTGCCTAAGGAACTCGCATATCAGTGGCTGAACTGGGAATCGGAGACCGGCCTCAACAATGGATATTACGGTGAAGGGAACGAAGCCCGGTTTGCCCCAGAGCGTGGTATCTAGTTCGGCTAAAGAGAGATAGACATCGTCAAGAATGTTGTAGTTCTTGCGAAATTCGACAATGGCCCCAGGTGAGTTTACTAAGAACCAGTATTTACCCATCTAACTTAGATTGTTTATAATTTATCATGGCAGTCTAGCTCGGTGATGAAATGACATTCAATATCTCGACTGAGCGTGCAAAGGTGTGCTTGGCCAACCTAGTCAAAGTCTGCAAAGTGGAGATAAAAAGTTTTATGCCCAGATCACTGAACTAGGCTAAAAGAGAAAGGATAAGTAAACATAAACCCTAGTTCGGTTAAAGGGGTTGCAGCTCATTCTTAGTTTGGTCGTAACACAGGGTGTGGCTCTAAGTTTTTGGCTCGGTCATTGGGCGAGGTTTCTAGTTTGGTCAAATATGCACCTATTGCAAAACAGGTGCCTAAATCGGTCGTGGTGTTATTTTAGATCAAAAGCATCATATTACAGATTGTTTCTAAATCCAGTTAGAGTGAGATTGAGGACTTATCATGTGGTTTTTGGGGACTAAGTGGTTCTTACGCATTTGTGTGAAAATTATAGGAATGTGTTTCGAAAAAACAGGTGTATATATTTCTATACTAACATATTCACAGAGTAAAACAAAAAAAGAGAAAAGATAGAGTTACTTACAGCTTTGAAATGAAAGAACGAAGGTCAAGACTGTAAGGCTGCCAACTAAAACACAAGCTTTGCAGGTGCTATGGTCGTGGATATGGAGACTCAAAAGGCAAGGAGTGGAGATGAACAGTGGTGTGTTTGATTCAAACATGAGGGTTTTTGTATAAAGCACAGGAAATGAGCGGGACTGTTTCAAATTTGCAAAGTACGAAGACGGTTGTGACAGCTGTACCTGACCAGTAGGAGCCAGCCACGTGTCCAGGGAAATAGAAAGCGATTTAGACATGCCTGAAAGGCCGAACGACATACAGTGTAGTTGAAAAGATGTTTCTGGACCGGGAAAATTGGTAGTTCGGTAAAGAACGAGCTCGGTGGAATTACTTTTTTTAGTTCGGTCGGCTTGGATGTCTTCGCTTGGCTAGAGAAGAATAATCTCAAATCATGCACTGCAGATGGAATTAAGAGGCAATTGAGAGGGAGATTTTGTGAACTAAGGCCGAGCTGGGTCCAGGTATAGTAATGTGCCAAGCTATGGGCTGAGGTGATTGGGCTTCGCAACTTGGACCTTACTTCTGTTAGCTTGGTTAGAGGTGGCCACAGTTAGCTCGGTCTGAGTAGTCCCAGCCAAGGTATAGGTGGGCAGGACCGAGCTATGCATTACCCATAGAAGCGCCGAGCTGAGTATGTCGGAGGACATAAGTTAGCTCGATCGTACTGGCATTCTACTGTAGTAAAATCATCTCCCTTGAGTAAGCAGTGGGAAGGGTGTAGAAGGAGGAGCATTACCTTTCTGATTCCTAAGAGGACTCTGCTAAGGAGAGTAGAGTCCTACTAGAATTGTGCAAACCATCTCACTTGGTTGGTAGTGAGTAGGGTATGTGATTCCTAGGAGGACTCATGTAAGGAGAGTTGGAATCCTACTAGGATTGTGCTAAGTGGAATCTATAAAAGCTCATAACCAGACCTATGGACAAGTATCACAATTTTGAATCTCAAATTCATAAAGCTTTTGTCTATTGTCTATTTGCTAACTTAGGCATCGGAGAGGTATCCGGCACACACCCGCCGGCTAGCTCACTTTTGTGTTTTCAGGGAGTAAAGCGACGACGTTTAGAGGAGTGCAAACTTGATCAACAGGATTATACGAGAAGATTATTTCGTGCTCGTACAGTCGATATATCCAAAATACAAAAACACTACATGTTAGTAGGTCTAATACAAACTATACTATATAGACACTATATGTCAATATATCTGAAATACATTATAAAGAGACTAGTGCGGCTACTGTAGTCTGTCGGGGAGCTACGTTGTTGGTATGTTGGGGAGTTGTGTCGGTGCATCAGGGAACTCCAATGGTGCTGGTGGTGCATTAGAGAGCTATGGTGGTACGTTGGGGAGCTCCAGTGGTGCTGGTGGTGCATCGAGGAGTTGCGCTGGTGCAGGCAGTGTGTCAAGCCTCTTCCAATGTCGTGCCCTATTCGAAGTATAGGGTGCAGCGGGAGAGACATAAGGGTGGCTCTCCAGAGGACATGACAAAGGGTAGTAGCAACGCCTTGTGCACCAATAGAGGGGATATCTTCCCCCAGTGAGCTCAGCCTCATCGTGTATGTCACTACACGCTGCTTTTAGTGGACAGAATCCTCGCTCCATCTTCAACTGACACATCTATTAGGAAAAAACATGTTCTTTATAACTAACAAAAGAATAAAATGTATTTGTATACTTTGTCTCAAGATTAATTTCTTTTGTGCATACATCTGTTATGCATCTAGGTGTACCATGTTAATATAGAAGCATATACGGAAAAATTTCTCACATTTTTCTTGTAAGTCTCTAATAGTGGGATATGTCTAAGTTGTAGGTCATGCTCTCCATGGGCAAGCTGCACAAAATCATTCTTAATAGATTAGCCAAAAATAGCAAAAAATCATATTGGAAACATGCATATATACAGGACCATTAGTGTAATTTATCCAAAAATTAACTTTTTATTACCAGGCAGGCAATTAATGGAACAACGACCCTCTTTCTTGAAATTGGAGCACAACCTCCTTTTGAAGTTAGTCATATTCTTTACCAACTGTGAAGTGTACAAAAGTTGATGAAATTTTAATGAAATCAACAATTATCACATATCTCGTTCAAAAAAAAAAAAAAAAAAATTATCACATATTAGTAAAAAAAAAACAATTATCACATATCAGTAGGGGAAACATAGAAATGTGTAGAAATAACTTTCAAACTCACATATTGATTCATGAATTTAGGTAATAATTTGGAAAAAAAAAGTATGTGAAATATGAACAAAACACAATATTAAAGAAGAATTGCAAGAAAAAAAAAATCAATCAACAATAAAAAAAAGCAGTCACCCATGCAAATATAATGCGAATATAATCAGTGTGTATGTATATAATTCCACAGATAATATGCAAATAACTGGGATTCTTGCCTTTCTCTGATTTGAGGAATTGGAATTTATTTAAAACAATAGAAAAATGGGGAAAAAACATGATCATACCTTGATAGAGAAGGATGTTGAGGGGTGTTTTGGGAAGATGGTTAAAAACTGGTTTTTGACTTTTGTTGACATTTTTGTGAGAAAGGGAAGTGGGTTAAAAGCTAGGAAGTAGCTTTTAACCCACTTCCCAAAATAGCCCTGATTAAAAGTTCTTCTTCAATGGTGATTAAGGAACTGAAGAAGATCCAAAAATACTACATATAAGTACAAAAATATGAAAACAAAAATATTTAAAGAACTGGGTTTATATTCAGATCCAAGTTTATCTTTCATATATATGAAATTGAACAAGATATTCACAGAAATTTAAGTAACAAGAAAAATCAATCAAGGATCATCAGTCAAACTAACATATTGGTTCACGAATTTAGGTAAGGATTTGGGGAGAAAAAGGGAGAAAAAGTATGTAAAATGTGAACGAAACACAATATTAAAGAAGAATTGAAAAGAAAAAAAAAATCAATCAACAATAGAAAAAAAGTCACCCATGCAAATA
This sequence comes from Camellia sinensis, assembly GCF_004153795.1. NCBI lineage: Eukaryota > Viridiplantae > Streptophyta > Magnoliopsida > Ericales > Theaceae > Camellia > Camellia sinensis. Next base: position 297,186 of record NW_021025605.1, read on the forward strand.
TAATGTGAATATAATCAATGCATATGTATATAATTCCACAGTTAATATGCAAATAATTGGGATTCTTGCCTTTCTATGATTTGAGGAATTGGAATTTATCAAAAGCAATAGACAAATAGAGAACAAACAAGAACGTGTTGTGATAGAGACGGATGTTAATTAAAAGCTCTTCTTCAATGGTGAATGAGGAACAGAAAGGTTGGGACAATAACAAACTATAAAACCAAGATCAACAAATTACATATAAGTAAAAAAAAAAAAAAAATGAAAACAAAACATTTAAAGAGCCGGGTTTATATTCAAACCCAAGTTTATATTCCATTTTTATGGAATTGAACATGATACTCACAGAAATTTAAGTAACAAGAAAAATCAATCAAGAATCAACAAAATAGTCAATCATCTTAATATAATCTGGGTTTAACATAATCAATCAAGAGCTGAAATTTTATTGATTGCTGGAAAAAATATACATATATATTAGAGATAGGGTGTTTGAATAGAGAGAGAGCTATCCCCTTCTCTCTCTACTTCTCTCTCTACCTCCCCTAGGGTTTCTTCGAAGGTGCCGCTCGGGGCGGGGTGTAACAACCCTCATACTGTTTACCGATTAATGACTGATTGATTACCGATAACCATCGATTACCGTTAAACTGAATTGATTATGACTGATAATTGGACTGATTAAAGTACTGAACTGACTGACTGGAATCTGGAATTAACAGTGTCTTTATTATTAGTAGGTTTAGCAGTTGTCTTGGTGTTGAAAGTTGGTGCAGACCCCGCAGAACTTGTAGTGGTTCTATTATTACTTTGTTGATTCCTTTGAGGACAATCCTTGATCAAATGACCCGTCTTACCACACTGAAAACAGGCTCCAGACTTCCGATAGCACGTTCCACGATGCTTCTTCCCACATTCCGGACAAGTCGGCATCGTATCCTGACTAGGGGTAGAAGTATTTGAACTCCCTAAAGTCTGCTTCTTGTTTGGTGGAGTAGGTGATCCCTTCGACCATTGAGCATTTTGCCATGTATTTTAAACTCCACACTCATTTTATTCAGTTCATTTACCAATTCCCTTTGCTCCGTAAACAGGTGGGCCAAATCTCCCATATTCTTCCGACTAAGAGCATCCGCAACCGTATTGGCCTTGCCAGGATGGTAATGGATCTGTAAATCATAGTCTTTAATTAACTCTAACCACCGACGCTGCCGCATGTTCAATTCCTTCTGGGTAAAAAGGAACTTAAGGCTTTTGTGGTCGGTGTACACTTCGCAAGTAGTGCCATACAAATAGTGCCGCCATATCTTTAGAGCAAAAACCACTGCCGCAAGCTCGAGATCATGCGTGGGGTAATTCTTTTCATGGGGTTTAAGTTGTCGTGAAGCATAGGCTATGACTCTTCCACCTTGCATAAGCACACACCCTAATCCCTTATGAGACGCATCACTGTAGATCACAAACCCTTCGATACCAGATGGTAAAGCTAGAACTGGAGCTGTGGTTAATTTCATCTTTAATTCCTGAAAAGCAGATTCCCGCTCTTTTGACCATTCAAATACAACTCCCTTTCGAGTCAATTGTGTAAGTGGTCCAGCAATTTTAGAAAAATCTTGAACGAATCTCCTGTAATAGCCAGCTAATCCCATGAAGCTACGCACTTCGGCCACATTGGTAGGAGTCGGCCATTTCACAATCGCCTCAATTTTGTGTGGATCAACAGAAACTCCTTCCTTTGTGATAACCCCTACATCATCGAAAACAGAACTTACA
>NW_021025605.1:302572-312856 GCF_004153795.1 Camellia sinensis
CACATCATCATGGAGCTCAATTTCAAAGATTTAACACATGCATGGCTCAAATTGACACCAAACTCAATTCTAACATACACATAACAAAGAGAGGAAATAAGACTAGTAAACAAGAACAAGGAGGGGTGGCTAACCCCTCCACTTTTGAAACCTCAAAACATGATTTTTAGCCCTTTTTGAACTCTGAAAATCAGTTTAGAGAATAAAGAAAAATAGTGTAAAGGTAAGGGGTTTGAGCTATAGGTAAAAGTGTAGAAAAAGTGTAAATTTTCTCTACCCTTTTGGTAGCTCTCCAAACCCAAACTCAAACACTTGGAAAAGAATTAAAACAACACAAAACAATAAGAACTAGATAGCAAATGATAGAAATGAAAACAAGAGAGAAGATAGCAAGCTTATACCTCTTGACAATGGTAGCTCTTTGTTTGTGATCAAACTAAGCTCCAACACACTCTCAAGCTTGAATTATGGTGTTCAAGGCTCAACCAAGGTTCCTAGACTAAGGTATGAAGGTGTGCATGGTGTATGAATATTGGTTCAAGGTGGTAGGTTAACTCAAAGTGTTGCTTGTACAAGAAGAAGGAGAAGAAGGAGCTCTCAAGGTGATGTAATGGCTTTCTTGAAATTCTTCAACCCTCAAAATAGAGGTATATGGTTGTTTTTATAGAATTTGAGCCAGAAATATCATAAATATCTTGAAAAAAGGACAGCTGGCGTCCTCCTGCCTAGAACTGTATTTCTCGCTACTAAGGCCCGGCCGGCCCTCAAAGGCCATGGTCAGCCCTCAATGAGGCCCGGCTGGGCCTCAATGCATTCCCCTGTTTTCTACTTCAGCCTGAGCACAAGGTGGCACAATGTGTAAAAATGGATTTCTTGGGTTTAATCAGTGGAAATATATGAGGTTTGGGATTGTTTCGGAGCTTAAACATGGCCCCTTCGTTGAGACCTCGAACCACGCACAATACCACTTTCAGCATCGAGTGTACCGGACAAAGCGCTCGAGCCTTGCGAGTGGTCAAAAATGGGGTGTCCACACAACCCCACGTCTTTGTCCCTTTTATTTAACTACTTATGATGGTTAGTTTAGGGTATCATGTCTTGTTTAGCATCTCTTATGCCTTGTATCCATTGTCTTGCATGCATGAGGTTCGGCTCATCATTCTAACTTGCATTGTTAGTTAAACACTTCTTTGAATACATGCTTAGACCGCATGCTATCAAATTGATTCATATGCCACATTAGTAGTCGAGCCTAGTAATTGTATATCGCATGTGCTGCATTAGTCATATTGCATAGTTAGGATCACGCATTTTTCCTAACTCTTTGATCTTTTTGGCTTGGAGTACTAGGTGAGCTCTTTTGTGCTTTACCATATTGCACGATTGTCGCCATGTCTAGCATGGTTGCCATGAGACTAATTGCTTAAATGCTATAAACTACTTGAATGCCTGTGGATGAAGGCTAATTTCTTGAATTGGAATAATTTGAGTAATGTACATATGCGATCACTTTTTCAAATGGTACATATTTAAAACAATTTTCAAAACAAAACATGAGATCAAGTGTTCCAATTCTTGAAAATTAGTTTATACTTGTGTGTGTGCGCATCACATACTAAAGTTAGTCTAATAAATTGGAACAAGAGCATATAACGTAAATAAGATTCACATCATGATTAGTAGAGGCCGATCTTTGATCGGGCGAGCGAGGGTGCTCAATTCATGACCTTTCCCTCTCGTACCTAAGTTCCCGAGCCGAGACAATCTTGGTGATGACGGACATGTGGCCTTTGACACAAGTCATGAGTTTCTTAAATTTCCCACAAAATATTTAGGTGGCGACTCTGTTTCTGGCAAAGCAGTCCATTTTTGGCAATTTGATTCAAAATTGATTTTCTAAAAGATTTGCCGAATTTGAACTCTTTGGCGCTTATCTATTTTACATTGCACTTGTGAGATCAGATTCAAAACCGCAGGAGTCCGATACTGTAGGGCTTATTCGTCTTCCGAAAAGAGCACGAAAAAGTCAAGTTACAGTTTCTGGCGACTCTGCTGTGGAATTTAGAAAACTTGACTTGAAATTCATGATGTGAAATTTTATCTACACTTATATGTTTCTTTGCATTGCATTTGCATTGGTGCGCTTAAGTCACTGTGTTTGCCGTCTACTATTCCTGGACGGTTTGCTGGAGGCTTGCCCAAAAGCTTGCCAAAAGGCTGACCGATCGTAGGCTCTACCATGTTGGGAACACAACCCTTCGATATGGACTACCTCTATGCTGTTTGATCCTCCTTTCACTTCTCGGTGTTAGGAGCGAGAGGTATATTAGGTAGTCTAGCTGAGGTACCCTTTTTGACTAATCGGCTTAGTTACATATAGTAAAGCCTTAGTGACTATTCCAAACTAGGATAGGATTCTCACCCGAAATGCAGGCTTGCATGACGCCGCTTTGTTTGAATAGTGAAGCCTACTTCCTGACGAAACTAGGACAGGGTAACCCTATCCCCTCATAGGGGTGTTTTGACTCTCACTTAACTAGTATGTGCTTTATAGTGAAACTGTATAGGAATGTGCATGGCAGTTGCAAATTTGGTATATGTTTTGGGAGCAAAATTCAGGGTGGAGTACAGTCCTACAGCTGTGATCATGTCTATGTTGATAACATCATTAGCTGAGGTGCTGTGCGGTTTCTGATTCTTGTTCTTTTTTTTTTTTATTTCTTTTTGCTAGGTAGTTTAACACCATAGCTTCAAAAAGTTCGGATATCCCCCAAGTACTCTGGACTAGAGTCAGAAGGCTTTGCAAAGCTGGGGATCTTGTTCGGGGACAACTCGTGTTTACTTCACTCCCACCGGTTACAAGACAGAGGAGAATCAGGTAGAATTCACCGGTTCAATTTTTATAGCAGTCACCCTTCAATTCACTTGTATCTAGTCAGGTTCGGGAACAGGCATCCACTTCCAGCCCAGTACGAGATTGATCTCCTATTCCGATGACACAGTATCCCCCAGTTAGCATAAAAAAATTGATACATCATCTGCAGTAGACAGTTGAAACCTTACAGCAAGATGCTACCCGCCAGGCCGAGGTTACGGCCCATCAGGCCAAGGTAATAGCCTGACTACAACAACAGCAACCACAGCCGGCTGCGGCCTCTGCATCCCATACACCTCCCACGGGTATCCCAGCACTTAGAGCCACCACTCATACTGCCAATGCCCAAGAAAAACAGGGTAATCCAACAGAGCTAATCCCAGCACAAACCTCCTAAACCCCTGTTTATCAGATTGACGCTCTGTTTGAGTTTGAGGTTGACCCAACTATGCTCATAGTCAATAAGATGGAAAAGTTATTCAAGAGAGCACAAGGGGTTAACTCCATCCCGGACATAGAGGATGGGTACACCGATTCTGCAGTGACATTATCAGATCAATTTAAAATATTGCACATTGACCGTTTTGACGGTTCCAGAGATCCAATGGTTTACCTTCGGTTGTTTTTAGACATCTTGCGGCCGATGGGCCTGACTAGGCTATAAAAGCTATCTCCCTTTGGCCGTACCATGTTAGGTATAGCGGCTATATGGTATGCTAAGTTGGAAGATTTTATCAAGTAGAATTGGGAGGAGATGGTCGAGGCTTTCATTGCACAGTATTCGAACAATACGCAGATCGAAGTCACATCTTGTGATCTCAAAGCAACACGCTAAGAGCCGAATGAGGGATTCTCTGAATTTGTGACAAGGTGGAGAGCTAAATCCTCGATGATGACTATGAGGCCTTCTGAGAAGGATCAAATCAGGATAGTTGTCCGGAATCTGCACGACAAGTTGCTGCAGAAGATGATCATCCTACCCCTGTTTACATTTACAGAACTCAGTGAAATGAGAGTGCAAATCGAAGATGCCATGAAACAGGGGCTTATTATAGATGAGAAGGAGCCGAAAAAAGGCCGTTTGTACGCAGTTCCAATGCTGCTGGTAGTAGCACAGCTGTAAGGCCATCAGATGTAAGCGTTGTCACCACAACCAAGACTGCCGACCCTTTTGCCAACATAAGCTCACAAACACCACCCAACCCTACCCGATCCCAGAGGACTTTTAACCAATTGTACATGACCCTGTCTCAAGATATGAAAGTGCTAGTCAACTCAAACCATTAGAACCTCGCCCACTGCCAGATCCTCTTCCAACCAAACACAACCCTGCAAAATACTGTGCATTTCACCAACAACATGGTCATGACACCAACTAGTGCTTTCGATTGCATCATGAGATTCAGGATCTCATTAACAACAAGTTGAATGCTCCACCTTAAAAGCCAAACGTGACCACAAACCCACTTCCAGCCCATAATCAAGTCCCCCCACCTCGAAATCTCAACCTGATCAATACACTGGCCATCCCTTATGACCCTAGCGTATATATTACCCTCTCCTACCTACCAAAACTAACATTGTTCATTCCAAAAAGCGCAGATCTGTGCATGATGGACATGTCCAATCTTTAACCCAAGCCTATGGTGATAAGACTTACAGTGCCAAGCTGAGGACTTACCTGATAGGGTGTATAATCCAAGTTGCTACATTGTGCCAACAGACCAAATCAAGCCTGAATTGGTGTTGCCAACCTCGGCAGACATCAATGTGGTTAGGGAAGATAGCCCGAGCCAAGGGTTGGATGATCTAGTAGAACTCGAGGAGGATTTGGACAATTTGTAGTTCTTTGATGAGCATGATCAAGGAGATGTACAGATCGGCTGGTTCGACTTGAACGGATCAACTGACAACTCTAGATGGCTGGGTGATGAACCAGATAAGGAGAAAGGAACTAAAATGAAACAAGAGGGAAAAGAAGTAGAGGTAGTCGCAGTGGTCGGAAGGGCCAATGAGAAAGAAAAGCTACCGGAGATCGCTGGTATAGAAAACCCAACCCAAGAAGTGGGCACTGTGAGCACTACAGATACAGAATAGGAAGCTGCACTGAGGCAGTTTGAACTAGAAAAGGTTGAAGACGGCCAGGAAGTTGTAATTTCACAACACCCTACGAGGGGCACCTATGACGTAAAGGTGATACAAGCAGAGCCAGACAATTGTTTGTCGGCCGCTGAGGGTGAATGGTAGGACGATGATGATTTGCATCTGGCCCACACCGACGAAGACTGGAGCGGGTGCCTTCCGAACAATAACAAACCATCTGATGAGAAGTGGGGTAGTATTTTAAGCCGCCGCACCTAGATGCATCTGGAAAAGACAGAGAGATCGAGAAACAGAAAGAGAAATAGCTAGAAGAAGAGATAGTGTTGAAACAGCTTAAGAAAATCCAAGCTGACATCTCCATCTAGGGCCTTCTCATGGCCTCCCGAGTACACCGACAAGCAGTGTTATTGGCAATGGACAAGGCTAAATTGTCCATTGACACCATGCCCAAGGAACTGGTAGGTTTGGTTTTTTCAAGTGATGTCAAGCCAACCCTTACCTTCTCTAACAAAGAATTACCGCCAGAGGGCTCAGCTCATAACAAACCCTTGTACATATCTGTGGAATGCAGGGAGAAATGGGTGTTAGTGGTGTTGGTAGATACCGGTTCAGCCATCAACGTCTGTTCTTCTCGCACCGTCTATGCAATTGGCCTTAATCCAGCGAACTTTGTTCCCATAACCCAAGTAATACGGTCATCTGATGATACGAGTAGAGAGGTCATGGGCATGGTGCACGTTAGAGTCCAGGTGGGCACAGTTGAGCAAGAGGTCGAGTTCCATGTCTTGGATGTACCAACTACCTTCAATTTGCTATTAGGAGGGCCCTGGTTGCATCATGTGAAGGTCATCTCCTCCACTCTCCATCAAATGTTGAAGTACCCTCATAGGGGAGGAGTGGCAATTATTTTTGGGAATTCATCCATTCATCTGCTGCTTGAGGTAACTATGCCAGTGCTGGAGATCACCCATGGTGAGGAGGATGTATTCCTCTCGGGATTCACTTTGGCTGAAGCCCAGGTAGTGCAGACCATTCTGGCTGCAGACGAAGGCATGTACGTCAACGCCCAGTCCATTTATTTCATGAACAAACTGCAACATGTTCCAGGAATGGGACTCGGAAGAAGTGGCCAAAAAGTTATTGCCGCACTAATAGATGTGCCACACAACCCATATGCCTTTGGACTGGGCTATGTGCCCACCAAAGAGGACTAGATCAGAAAGAGAAAAAAGATGAAAGGCAGAGTCAAAGCCAAGCAAGCTGAGAAACACTATGAGCTCATCCATCGGCCAATCCAGGGGACACTGAATGGCCACTTTGTTTGGGAGGGAGAAGGCTTCCCTTTTTGCAGCTTTCCCAAGCCTTGGGTAAATTCTTCAAAACAACTTGTTCCCAGGTTCGAGATCTTCTTTGATTTGCAGCTGCAAGATGGTGATGATAAGGAAAGGGTTGAACCAGGCATCAAAGCTGAACAAAGCATGGAAACTGACTCAGATAGCAGCGAACTTGGAGTAGGGGCAACACTGGCTTGTCTTCTGGCAGATCCTGTGGCCGACCTAGAGAACTTCGAGGATAACCTTACCATCTCCATGATCGGGGTAGAACCGGGTGTGAACCCAACTAGTGGAATTTTGGATGCATCAGGGGCACCATCTCTTCTCTGGCAGCTGGAGAAAGGCTATCTGTCTAGTTTTGAATCGGGTGATGAGCTTTAATCTGATTCCACTGAGTCTATGGGGTCGAGATCTGATTCAAGTTCTTCTGAGTCTGAGTTTGGTATTTCTGGGAGTGGTAACCGGGATACCAAAGTCCTATCTAGGTCTTCATTTAGCTTTTCTTTTAAGTCTGTAATCGAAGATCTGGACCTTTTGAATAAGAACTCTGCAGATTCTGTGTACTTCTCTGCGCCGTTGGTTTATTGTATTGACCAAGATTTTTAGAATTTTAATGAAAATGAAGGGGAAGAAATTCCATCGGCTTTGAAAAACTTGATTAATCGAGAGGATGAGAGGTTTGCTAAACCCTATGCTGATGAAATCATTGTTGTTAATGTGGGTACTAAGAAGAATCTGCGCTTGGTCTAGATCGGGTCCACGTTGTCTTCGAAGGAGCGCGAGCATTTAATCACTTTGTTAAAAGATTTCAAAGATGTTTTCGCGTGGTCCTAGGAAGACATGCCTGGAATCGATCCTGAGATTGTACAGCATTGGATCCCTCTTGACCCCGATGCCCGACCCGTTAAGCAAACGTTGCATAGAATTCATTCAGATTGGGCATTGAAAATCAAGGAAGAGGTCACCAAGTAGATTGAGGCAGGTTCCTTGTTAGTATCTGAATATCTGACTTGGTTGGCCAACATCATCCCAGTGCCGAAGAAGGATGGTAGAATCCGAGTGTGTGCAGACTTCTAGGACTTAAACAGAGCCAGTCTGAAAGATGACTTTCCTCTGCCGCATATTGATCAATTAGTGGATTTCACTGCGGCCCATGCATTGTTATCGTTTATGGATGGGTTTTTTGGGTACAACCAAATTTTGATGGTGCCCGAGGACAGAGAGAAGACCACATTCACTACGTTGTGGGGAACCTACTGCTACCGGGTTATGCCGTTTGGGTTGAAAATTTCTAGAGCTACCTATCAGAGGGCTGCGACCACCATTCTGCATGGCATGATCCACAAAGAGGTCGAGGTGTACGTGGATGACATGATTGTCAAGTCCAAAGAACGAGAGGGCCACTACACCACCTTGAAGAAATTCTTTTGACATATCAGGGAGCACAGATTAAGGTTAAACCCGTAGAAATGCACCTTTGGCATAACGGCAAGAAAAATGCTGGGCTTTTTGATCACATAGAGGGGCATTGAAGTAGATCCTGCCAAAATCAAGGCCATTCTAGAAATGCAGCCACCATGGACTGAAAAGGAGACCGAGGCTTTCTGGGTAAAGTGCAATTCATAAGACGGTTTATTTCCAAATTAACCTTGACTTGAGAACCACTATTTGGTCTCTTGAAGAAAGGGAAGAAATTTCGATGGGATAATTGATGTCAATTCACCTTTGAGCAAGTTATGCAGTATATCCAAAATCCGCCTGTGTTGGCGTTGCCGGAGCCGGGGAAGCCTTTGATTCTGTACCTGTCAGTAACAGACACGACCATAGGATGCATGCTCGTTCAGGAATCTAAAGATAAGGTGAAGAAAGCCATCTACTACTTGAGCAAGAAAATGCTAGATTATGAGACCCAGTACACTCCTTTGGAGAAAGCTTTCCTAGCCTTGGTATGGGTCACTAGGAAGTTGAGCCACTATGATGTAGGACAAGATTATAAGAATTTTTATATTTTTAGTTTTAATATTTTTGATATATTATTTTATTAGGATTCTTGTAATTTAGTGTAAATAATTTAGAATTATTAGGTTTCTTAATTTTATTATTTTTGGAATTAGATTTTGACTAGGATTTTAAATAGTTTAGAATTTTAGTTTCCTATTCTCTTAGGTTTCCTAATTTGTGTTGATTTACGTTTTCTAGTTTATTTTAGAATTACTTTTCCTACAAGTATTAGGTTTAGTTTATTATAAATACCTACGTAAGCCTCATGGCAAAGATAACTTTTATTCATTCAATCAATAATATTAACATATTTTCTCTTCCTTATGGATTCAAGAGCCCCTTTCGTCTACTAGAACGATAGCTAGTCCTCGTGTATTCCGCTTCGTCTCAGAATACTGGCCTCTATATGCCTCTACCTGTTCCTAACAGCATGTTGGGAAGACTTGGCGATGGACTTTGTGTTAGGACTCCCTCGTACCCAACGTGGAGTTGATTCTATGTTCGTAGTGGTTGATAGGTTTTCAAAGATGGCGCTCTTGATCCTTGAATGCCTTGAAGATAGCACAAGAATTGCCATAAATTGTGAAGATTAAACTCATTGGTGAGTAGTTCATGTAAATTTTAACTATCATTTTGTGAATTCAAGTTTGAAAGAGGGTCTAGATCATGAAATTGTTTCAATGTAAGGGAATTGAGTTGCTTGTGTTCAATTGAAGGTCAGTGAAGGCATGCATGTATATAATTGTTGTGGAAAATGCATAATCTAGCATGTATTGAGTTGAACATGGAAATAAAGGTGTTAAATCTTACATGCAAGCATCCTTTTGTTGTATTCCATGGGAATGAACACCATTTGCACTGTTTGGGATGGAACTGAAATCAAGATTAGCATGCATGTTTGAATAATTAAGATATGAGCTTTGAATGTATGATTTTGTTTGTATTAGAATGAGTTGATGGGAGATTGGGGCATGCATGTAAATTAATTGTGAATTGGGCTCCATTGTAATGTGTTTTGGTGTTTATGGCATGTTAGCATAACTATATTTGAGATTTGAGCCATAACATGCATGTTTTGTTGGTTGAAATTCGAATTCGAGCTCAAGAACTCAATCTGGAAAACCTAAATTTTTTATGTCTGCTCGAGCGGGGTAAGAGCCGCTCGAGCGGGAAAATCGTGCTCCCAGCACTTTTTGTAGAGTTGGATGTCCGCTCGAGCGGGCTATCTCACGCTCAAGCGGGGAGTTTTTGTAGACAGGCCTTCGGCTCGAGCGCTCTATTCCACGCTCGAGCGTATTTTTCATGCAACCAGTACTTTTGCAGGCCTTAAGGGTCCGCTCGAGCGGGGAAGTTGACGCTCGAGCGGGGACCCTGTTCTTTGAAATTTTGTATGCTCGTTCTGTGTTTCGTTTTCCGTTCTCTTTCACTTGTAAGCACTCTTAGGCATATGTTAAGCATTGTAAATGAGTTAATGAGATAAGAATAAAGCCTAAAGAGGAATATGTGAATCAAAGAACGGATTGAACTGTTAGTGACCCCTTTTGTGTTCATGAAATGTGTAGGGTCAACCTCCAGGGCAAATCCACAAGCCGATCACTGTGAGTAATATCGCTATTTGAAAGCTTGTCAATGTCCAATTGTTTATTTCCCTTATAAACTTTATGAGCTGCTAATTGGGATTGTGGACAAAAGTTTGACATGATAGAAATGAATGGACCGAAGGTCGTTTTGATAGAAATGAATGGACCGAAGGTCGTTTTGATATCGTCAAAGGCTCAAAACAGCTCAAGACCGACAAAAGAATTATTCAGACGTTCGGAGAAGACATCTTGAGTATGAGGTTGGTGACCATGTGTTCATCCGTGTTTCTCTGACGAAAGGCCAAGTCAGATTTGGGAAAAAGGGCAAGTTGTCGCCTCGCTACATTGGGCCGTTTCAGATTTTGGAAAGGCTTGGTCCAGTTGCTTATAG
>NW_021025605.1:317778-402467 GCF_004153795.1 Camellia sinensis
CTGATCTTTGATCGGGCGAGCGGGGGTGCTCACGAAGTGACCTTCCCCAATCGTACCCAAGTTCCCGAGCCGAGGCAACTTTGGTGATGACGGACACATGGCCTTAGGCAACTAGTCAGGGTTTCTTAAATTTCCCAAAATAAAATATTTAGGTGGCGACTCTGTATCTGGCAAAGCAGTCCATGTTTGGCACTTCTTTCAAAAATCTGTTTTCTCAAAACGATTTGCCGGATTTGGACTCTTTGGTTCAGACTTAGAAACGTGACGTTTTGAGAGACCGAGCTGTAGTGACCCCCAAATGAACAGAACGGGACCTAAACCCTCCCGGGGCGTTCGGGGGACGTCTACAACTGGCTTCTATATGCCTCCACTTGTTCCTAACAGCATTTGGGAAGACTTGGCGATGGACTTTGTGTTAGGACTCCCTTGTACCCAATGTGGAGTTGATTCTGCGTTCGTAGTGGTTGATAGGTTTTCAAAGATGGCGCATTTTATTCCTTGTCAAAAGACTTTAGACGACTCTCATGTGGCTTGATTAATCTTTCAAGAAGTAGTTTGTTTGCATGATGTCAAGTTCCTTAGCCACTTCTGGGTGACTTTGTGGAAGATATTTAACATAGCCTTGAATCGTAGTTCAACTGCGCATCCTCAAATAGATGGTCAAACAAAGGTGACTAATAGGACTTTGGGCAATTTGGTTCGCAGCATTTGTAGAAACAAACCTAAGTAATGGGATCTTGTTTTGCCTCAAGCAGAATTCGCATATAATAGCGCAGTACACAGTGCCACAAGAAAGTCACCATTCTCTCTAGTGTATGTCACGCCTCCAAAACATGTAGTTGATTTGCTCTGTTTACCTCGAGGTCCAGGAGTGAGTACTACTGCCAAAACCATGGCCAAACAAGCCCAAGCAATGCAAGAAGAAGTACGAAAGAAGCTGGAGGAAAGAAATACTAAATATAAGGCAGCCGTAGACAACTGTAGACGTCCCCGAACGCCCCGGGAGGATGAGTCCCCCGTTCTGTTCATTTTGGGCTTGCTACAGTTCGGACTCACATTGTCACGGTTCTTAATCTGAACCAAAGAGTCCAAATCCGACAAATCGTTTTGAGAAAAAACAGATTTTTGAAAGAAGTGCCAAACATGGACTGCTATGCCAGATACAGAGTTGCCACCTAAATATTTTTTATGCGGAATTTAGGAAACCCTGGCTCGGTGCCAAAGGCCACGTGTCCGTCATCACCAAAGTTGCCTCGGCTCAGGAGCTTGGGTACGATTGGGGAAGGTCAGCTATGAGCACCCCCTCTCGCCCGATCCGAAGATCGGCCTCTACTAACCGTGATATCCGTTTTTGAAAACGTTATGTGTTCTTATTCCGGTTATTAGTCTAGAATTACTATTTTATGCGCACAACAAACAAGTATAGACCAAATTGGCTAAATTGGAGCAAAACATTTCATGCTTGTTTTGAAAGTGCTTTGCTACTCGCAAGTAGGCTAAAATACAGGTTTTGCCACCCTCGAGTGGGCTTTAGAAAAGATGGTTTTGCCACTATCTAGTGGGCTTAAAACTCACAGTTTTAATGCATTATTCCAATTTAGGTAATTCAACCTTCACCCACAGGCATTCAGGCAGTTGTAACACGTAAGCACATAGCCTCATGGTAAGCATGCTGTCATGGCAAACACTCACACTCATGCAAGATGTTAAAGCATAAAAGCTTACCTAGTACTCCAAGCCAAAACAGAAACTAGTTAGTAATCATATGCATGATCCTAGTTCATGTTAAGATGACTAATGCAACACATGCAAGATGCAGCTACAATAGGCTCGGCTAATCTATGGATGGCATATGATGATGCTACAACTAACACGTATTCAACTTGGAATTGAAATACAATGCAGTTAGTATGATGAGCCGAGCCCGGTGCATGCAAGACAAATGTATGGGTGCACGCATGTATAGCATAAGGTATGCTAATTTAAATATGACCTAATACTAACCATCAAAAGCAGGTAAGTAAAAGGGAGAAAGAAGTGGGGGTTGGAAGACATGCACACACGCACCCACACTTATTACAAATTCGTCCTCGCTCGGAGGGACCAAAAGAATATACAAACCGAATAAGTAATTAACTACTCTAGCTAATTAAATATTACAGACAATTAACTAGTTAAGCAAATTAACTAAGCTAATTAAGCAGTAGAAGCAGCCTCGGAAAGAAGGCCCAATGCAATGCATGCTCGGTTCCACTCGGGAGTCCACTGCCATGCACAAGTTGCCTCTGTTTTTACTTTTGGCACCTCTGAAAATTGCACAAACTCCAAGGTTGCTTCTATGAGTGCTGTGGAACACCACCGGCCATGAGGAATGATCACCGGCCATGGGGAATGGTCATCGACAACCTGTGGAGATATCGACCACAAATTGTTGGTTGGTCGGCACTGTATGTAGCCGACCGGCCAAAACTTCCTTCAAAAACTGTTTTGATAACAACAGAGGGCAAAACAAGGCATGGCAATGCATTCCAAGCAAATGTGTGCACCAACAAATCCCTTATCATGTTTGTGACTCAAAGGGACATGGTTCTCGATTCTCGGACCACCAATCGCGCATTTCGACACATGATGGCCCAAGAAACCAAGTTGTGCATTTTGATTTCAAATGACATGCAAACCAAATAAACACATAAAGCCCAACCTCTATCATACTCAATTCAAGAGGCAAAGCATGCATGCTCTATGCAATGCAACCTAGGCATGGAGGCTAAGTATGCAATATGAGCATGTGAAAAAGCAATGTAAACATGCAAGCATGCAAGTTATGCAAGCTAACAAGCATTCAAGATGGATGAGCATGCAACGACATGTGGGAATGGTCTTAAACCAAAATGGGCAGCTCTCAAATAGGCCCAAATCAGTGGCCAAATGCCATGGAAATGAGGGCCAAAACACATACAAGCATGTATGCACACAAGGTCCAACACTTAGGCACCAAAGAGCAACTTTTAAGCACACTTAAAAGAGGATAAACATGGATACATGGCATGCATAGAAAGCTCTGAACTCATATTATAGAAAGTGCAAAACCAAGTAAACAAGACAAGCTAAGTATGCAACAATGGTCTAAAACTCAAGGCAAGCCAAGGGAGATTACATGGTTGCTATACAAAGAAAAGGATGGATGACCCGAATGACCAAAAACAGACCTCAAGCACACTAAAACATGCACAAAAGCTTCACAAAGCTAAGCCAAAACAAGTAAGCATAGTGGTCTAAATGCTAGGCATATGTTAAGGCAATTCATGGCATTACAAGACAAGTATGCATAGAAAGCATGGTGTGTCTAAACCAAGTAAAAAAAGTGCTATATCATGGCAAAATAAGCACAAATAACACTTAAGACATGGCCAACATGAACTTAAAAATGGTGCTCACACATGAGGCTAAAAAGGCACTTTTTGAAGACAACAAGGAGAGGGGATGGCCCTCTCCTTCCTAGGACCTCAAGGCACCATCCTCACCTCTGAAATCCCTCAAGATTTCAGTGGTGAGGAGGCCCAAACACAATGGTCCCGGAGCTCAACCAAAATGGCACAAAACAAAGGCCAAACAAGTCTTAAGAGGGGTCAAACAACCCTAAAGCTTAGAGCACTCTTAAACAACTATTTAGAGGGCCCAAAAACAGAACTTTTATGTGTTATATGTTAAGCTCAAAAATAGTTGCAAGATAGGCTAAAAGGCTTTGCAAAAACGGGGAAAAAGGGACAAGTTTCTTACCCTTGTAGACCCTCTTCACAAATGGTGGACCAACAGTCTCCTTAGGTCTAAACCAGCTTCAAAACTTCAAAAACAACCCTCTAGAACCTCAGCTCCAAGAGGATGGTGTAGTAGTAGGTGTTTGTGTGCAATACTAAGGCCTAAAACACACACAAATACAAGAAAGAGAGAGATATAGAGATAGGATAGATTCACAAACCCTAACCCTAAAACCAGAGCTCTGAAAATGTTGTCTAAAATGTCTAAGTTTCCTCTTCCTCACTCTCTCTCTATTTTCTTTCTCATTCTCCTCTCCTCTCTTTTGTATTGATTGATATAGCTATATATCAATCTGCAGCTTCCTCAGAGCACCCACGTCTAGGTATGGGCTGGGGTATGGCCTTGAGTGACAGCTGCTAGCTGTCTGCAGAGATACCTGTTGAAAGCCATACTTGGCCGGCCGACCATCAAAATAGCCGACCGGCAGTCAAACTGGCCGACCGGCCATCACATTTGGCCGATGGCAACAAACGCAGCCGGTGGCCTCAAGCCATGGCTGGTGGAGTGTGGGGATGGCCCAAAAGCCATTCCCTGCCTTCCAAAGCAAAAACACAAGTGTTTGGTGCAAAACCAGACACAAAATAGTCGAGCCGAGAGATCCTGAGGCAAGGCGTGCGACCGAGGCCTCCGGGAACTCAGGACGAACACAAACAAGGATGATCACCGAGTGTTCAAACGATGACGTCCAAGTCTTGAGGACGGTCAAAAATGGGGTGTCTACAGTTGCCCCTCTTTGACAGAACTCGAAAGTCATAAGATGACGGGAGTGAATGTCAAAGCCCGGAGATGACCCATTTTTGACAAGGCCGAAGACTTAGACAAAGCATGCAAGACAATAAAGATATGCGCCCAAAGGCAGGGGCAAAATGCAACTGACAATGCAAGGAGCCGAACATAACTTATGATCATGCAAAGAAAGCTGTAACGAAGCATAACATGCGACAGTTTTAAGCTAGCATACACCAAATTACACTACAATGCAGAAAAGATGTAAGAGAATTATGTAATTCTCATTGCGTTTCACACGGAGAATACAGTACCTGCGCGGTTCGTCTGGTTGCACCAGCTTCAAATGAACCGTACATACAATATCGTGCTTGAAAGAGAAAGAAAACTTAACAGGTACAGATATCGTTAGTAATATGCACAACATGCAAAATGAACGCAAAATGATATGCGATATATACAAAGCTATGTATAATATTGCAAATGCAATGCAATTGAATCATGATCAAATCGATCAAATCCTGAGCGGTTCAAAACCACACAAATGTCAAATAGATTGATGGAAATGCAAAGTCCGTCTACCATAGAAAAGGTGCCGCAACCCTCAAACCATCATACCAACGTGGAATAGGCGCGTACACATGCAGAACTATGAGTGATGTAGACGGACACAAGAGCAAGTAATTGGGTGGAATGACATAAGTGGGGAAACGACCTGCTAACGAAAGAACAATGATCCTAATGATGGATGCAAAAATTACACTACAACGTAAAATATACAAAGGGTATGGCAAGCGACCAAACCAAATCTTGCCTAGGAAAGGCATGGACACACACAAACCACGTCTAACATAGAACGGTCATACAGAACTATGAGTGTATAGACGTAAAAAAATATGGGCACATACCAGACCAAGCTCAACATAGAAAGGTGCAAACCCTAGATGGAAGTGGTGCAGTGATGCATGCAAGCTACAATGCACTATTTACAAATATGCAATGGATGGGTGTAAATGCAATATTTACAGTAAGATGCATGACATATGCATTATTTACAGTGGTATGCATGACATATGTACTATTTACAATGATGCATGACATATGCACTATTTACAATGATGCATGACATATGCACTATTTACAATGATGCATGACATATGCATTTTTTGTTTGTTTTTTGTTTTTTGAATGCGAATGCATGATGATGCATGATTTTGAAATGCGCGACAAAGCGCGGCTTTTGAGATGCACGTGAACTTGAATATGCGACGACGCGAGTCGCTTGAAATACATGTATAATGCAACTTATCAAAAGTCGTTCGGGCACGACAAACACCGAAGGACTTGCACCTTCAGAGGATTTAGGGTCTCCTAGACCGAGCGTATTTAAGGTCTCGCCAGACCATTAAGCGCACAAGACAGTGCGAATGATACAAAAATACAATGTGCACAAGACAGTGCGATGCAGAGTGAATGCATAAAATAGTGCGATACAGATGCACAAAATAGTACGATGCTAAAGGTGTACAAAACAGTACGAGCAGGGTGAATGCACAAAACAGTGCGATACAGATAAGGTGCGCAAGATAGCGCGATGCAATGCACTAACAAGTGTGGAGAGGTGCGCAAAATAGCGCGATGTGATATGCAAAGCACAAGACAGTGCGATTGAGGTGCACATGATAGCGCAAATGAATGTAATGCTCAAGACAGTGCGATGCGCAAAATAGAACGAATGTAAATTGCACAAAACAGTGCGATGCGCAAAACAGCGCGAATGTAAACTGCACAAAATAGTGCGATGCTAAAAATAGCACGAATGTAAACTGCACAAAACAGTGTGATTGATTTTGAAATGCACAAGACAGTGCGATACACTAAACAGCGCCAGTGATTTTTAAATGCACAAGACAGTGCGATACGCTAAACAGCGCGAGTGATTTGAAATGCACAAGAAAGTGCGATACGCTAAACAGCGCGATTGATTTTAAAATGCACAAGTCAGTGCGATACGCTAAACAGCGCGAGTGATTTGCAATGCACAAAATAGTGCGAGTGAGATACAAAGTGTAAGTGCACAAGACAGTGTGAGTGAATGCATGTTCTATGCAAACGAGGTGCATTTTCTATGCAAGTATGGAAGAGTGCATTTTCTATGCAAAAGATACGAGCATTTTCTATGCAAGAAACAGGAGAATATTCTATGCAGTATTGAAAGCATATTCTATGCAGAATCGAAAGCAAGCATATTCTATGCATGAATCATAACAATGCGCGGCACGCATGTAACAGAAGTGTATATGAAAGTGCACATTCTATGCAATGAAAGGGCATCAAACATGTACTCTGGTGCCTCCGATTTACCTTTCGGAGGACTTTGCAACACACTCTACTCGAAAAGGGGACACCCTGTTGACATTGGCGAGAGATAACATCTGTTGCTGCTTTAATTGCCATTCTGACTTGAAGCAGGCTTAAGCTTGGAGTAGAGGCACACTCATTCTTCGGAGCACTGACAAGGCCTGAAGATGTACATCCGGAGCGCAGTCTCGGAATTTGCCGAAGTTAAAACAGACTAAGACGTTCCAAATTTTCCCTATTTTCTTTTGCTTTGCAGTCTGGAACTCACATAGCTTCAAATAGGTGCTTGTTTTATTGTTCACACTTATCGGGGGTGGACCCTGTAGTTTATGACAGAAACAATCCTGTTTTGTACAAATGTGAAGAATGGCACAGCACTCTAAGCACAAAACGATTTTCTTTTTGAATTTAAGAAATGAGTTCTTAACCGGGTATTGAGCCTACGACTGAACACAACGAAAAACAAAAGGTAAACAACCTAAACACATTGAGACACGCTCGGAATGACTCAAAGCAAGAATCAAGACAAACAAAACAAAAGGCACGACACAGAGACGTGTTACAAAAATGAGAGACCTCTCAGTGCACGAGGAGCCAATTTCTCGGGGTATTATTTCCTACCCTTTCCTCATTTGTGATTCTCACATCACTCGACCCTCAAGTTCTTTTTTCTCTCAAAACCCTTTTCTCGCTTTTTCTCTCAGCGCACATCTCTCTATTCTTTAATCTCTCATTTTTTATCCGTCCCCTGGGTGGTTGATGGATAAACAGAAAGTTGTGGGCTCTTGCCCCTAGCATTCTGCCAGATTCTTCTTCTTATTCACAACAGTGAGTTTCTTCCACAGAGGGGCTGCGCTACAATTGGGTGTGTAGCAAATCTGCAGCTGACATCGGTTGACGATGCTCTGCTGGGGAGTTTGGACGTGATCAGATCAGTCCAGATAAGGGAGTGGAATATCTTGTCCCATTCTGGTTCGTGCTTCGCACGTGGCTTGATACCTCGTTGCTTGGAGGATTGAGAGAGCTTTTAGCCCTTTTGCGGTCAGCTTCAGTGGTGCCCTTTTCTGGCGAATACGGTGCCATTTCGGCAAGTAGAGTGCCCTTTCTGGCAAGTATGTTGACAACGGGAGAAAGACAGAACACCTGACTCAACTGTGTCCCTATTTCATCATTTTGACCATTTTTTGTTTTTTCTTTCTACTAAAACAATTTTGACCAACATGAGAGTTAGATTAACATGCTTGTTCAATTTTTGATTTGAAAATCATGCAAGTTAGGCCATGAGTACTGAAAATTTTCCCTTTTTTGGGTCCAAGAAATGGTCCAGTTTTGGAAAAGATGGAATAATTTTTTAGAGATCAGTCAACCTCAGTAAAAATTCTCAAAAATTGTTTTTGCAAACAGCCACTGCTCAACGAGCAGGGAACTTACTCTTGAGATGCACAACCTCAGATCCATAGCAATGGAAAATTGCCCCTTGTTTGAGGAGAGCTGCATGGCAACGGAAAGTTGCCCCTTGTTTGGATAGTACCACAGCGTGTTGTAATCAGTCTTCATAGTGAAGGTCACAACCAAACTCTCGGATACAGAGAAGGCAAAGATGATCAAAACCATTACATGGACACAATTGATTTAGAAGTGTTTGTGGCTGGACTTTAGAATGAAGTTGCCTACGTATCCTAAAGATGGGAATCAAGCCTTACGTAGTTCGGGGTTAAGGTACACTCGTGTATTAACCTCTCCTTTTGCACTCTAACTTTTGCCAAGGCCGCTCGTTCTGGGTTTTCAACCTTGCGAGCTTTGTTCTTCTTTTATTTTCAATTCTTTTTTTCTTTTTTCATTCATTTTTTTTCATTTTCTTTTTCCTATTTTTTTTTTTTTTTTTTTTTTTCGCCATTTGAAATGGCGTTGGGTCGCCCTTCCGGGTTTTCGGCCCAGCGAGCCTCTCAAGGGTAAAAGTGTAGCTTTGTCCATGTCAAATGGTTTTGAGATCCCGAATTCATCAGAATCCAGGAGAATGGCTGTTGTTCGCTGAGGATGCAGGAGTCCATCCAATAGGGGGTTGAATTTGCCCCTAGTGTTGCGGATAGAAACTTAGTTGTTCTTTAGCAGAAACTGTCTTCTTTCCTCCCTTCTGGGATTTGGCATTCTTGCCGACCTTCTTTGATTTGTGGAATGATCCATCTTCGGCTCCTCGAGCACATTTGAAACTCTTTGCCCCTAGTTCCAGAGGTGCTTCTGATCTAGCTTTGCAAGCTTCTTTTGATGACATCTGCTCTTCTTGATCTGACTTTCTTGCCTCTTGTTCGAGGGCTGCTTTGAATCTGGCCACACAGGCCTCACGTTGTAGTTGACCATTGAACATTCTGAATTTAAGTCCAAGGTTTGACAATGAGGGGTCAAGTCTTGAGGCTAAGAGCGATCCTAGGCTGCACAATCTCAAGAGCGATTCCACACAGGTCTTCGCAGGATCGCGCGAAACATTTTTTTTTTTTTTGAAATCTTTTAAGAAAGCGACAAATCGCTCGCGCTGAGGACAGTGCGGAACCAATCTGGATCAAGTCAGGATCCTTCTCAGTACTCACATTAACAAGCATGATCTCGATCATTAAGGGCTTAGCATGCCTCTCTTTCTCTCAATTGATCAAATTTTGCAAAACCCAAGGAATTCCTTCCTCTTCGTTTTTATCACAATGTTTCGAAAAAAGTTTTGGAAAACTTAGGTCGATGCAATGAATTCAAGGCACAGAAAAGACACAGCTTCTGTTCAAATACTGTCATCTCATTTAGAATTTCTGGCACAACTAGCACACGACAGAAGCAAACACAAGAGTGTGAGAATTACTGCTTTTTCATTCAGATCTGTTGGCACAACTGGCTCAAAGCAGCAATAAGTACAAAACATGACAGCCACAGCTGTTTCATTCAGATTTCCTGGTTGCAACTGGCTCCACAACAGAAACAGACTCAAAAGGAAAGCAAAGAGACAAACACAAAACAAAATAGGGACATCCGAGGTAACATCCCTGGAATCACTCGACTTTGACAAAATAGGACTGACTCGATACAACCAGACAGACCCAACTGATTCAGTATGAAAAGACTGACCCTATACAACGAGATAGACTCTAAACGACGTAACAAAACTGGCTCAATACCCGAGTCAGAAAGTACAAAAACCAGCATTCACAAATGCTCAAAACAGTACGTGCCATACGCCACATCTGGAGTAAACTGAGTGCCGTCCGCAGGTGGTTCATTCCCTGATCACATCGCAATGTCCCCCACAAGCTCACTGATCAAGTGTCGATAGACTTTCCAGGACTTGGTGCAGGGATGACCCTGTTGTCAATCAAATTTTGTATCTCGTGGCGGAGACGGACGCAACTGTCGGTGTTATGACCGATTTGTTAATGAAAAGCACAGTACTTAGTCGGGTCATGCTTTGCAGGGAGAGGATCGGGTAGAGGCCGTTGTTCCAACAGTTTCAGATGTCCTTTCCTGAGTAGGACCCCCAGAGCTTTAGACAAAGGCATATAAAGTGGGCTGAAAATCCTCTTGCCCCGGGGTAGATAGTCTGAGGTTCGGGGGTTTGGATTGGATGTACCAACAAAGGGGGTGGCTGTTTTGGTGGTGACCATTCCAACTTCAGGAGATCTCGCAGCTGCATCACCACTGGTGGTCGCATTCGAACTGTGGTTAGATGCCCTCTTGGGCTGCTCCTTGTCATTATCAATCAAACCTTGCTTCAAGGCACCCTCAATCTGTACTCCCATCTCATGTAAATCTGAAAAGGTGGGGAAGGGGAGGACGATCATTTTTTGTATCAGCCTGGGTTGGAGGTTGCGCACAACCATCCTTATCTGGTCTTTGTCGGAAGGCCTTGTTGTCATCATTGAGGCCTTTGCTCTCCATCTCGTCACGAATTCTAAGAAACCCTCCTTTGGCTCTTGGTGGGTGACTTCAAGATCATGAGTCGTGACCTCAATCTGTGTGTTGTAGGAGTATTGATCACTGAAGGCCTCAGCTATCTCTTCCCAATTCTGTTTCACAGAGTTCTCCAATTTCGCATACCAGATGGCCGCTACACCTGACAGGGTCCGGTCGAATAAAGAAAGCTTCTGTAATCTGGTGAGGCCCATCAGCCTTAGTATGTCCAAAAACAATCTGAGATGTACCATGGGATCCCCAGATCCATCAAATCGGTCGATCTATGGCATCTTAAATCTGTCCGGCAGCGTCACAGCTGCGTCGGTATACCCGTCCTCAATGTCCGGAATGGACTTTACACCTTGAGATTTCTTGAACAGCTTTTCAAGCTTGCTCACTTTCAACGCCGTGGGATCCACCTCGAACTCAAAGAGAGAATTCGGTTGATTGATAGGAGTGGGTGCCTTGGATAGTTGAGGTAGAATCGGGGGCGGAGCCGGCCCTGTCAGAATGTCTGTATCTTCCTGGACATTAGCTGTCTCCCCGAGTGTTGTAACTCTGGGTGGGGGAGGAGCCTGATGTGAAGCAGATGCTCCTGTTTGCTGCTGCAGCTGGGCAATTAAGTCTGCTGTTGAGCCATGATCTCAGCCTGCTGTTTGGCAAATTCTGCTTGACGAGCAGCATCCTGCTGCATGGTTTTCATGCTCTCTTGGAGTTGACGCATCATTTCCTCCATTCCTGCCATGTTCTGTTATTCCGACTGACTAACTGGTATATCTATCTCTGTGATAAAAACTGAGGCCTCAGCCTGATTGTTACAGGCAGGGTGCACAAACAACACGGTGTGGTTTGGCCCGTGGGGGCTCATCACGAGTCTCGTTTTGATAATTTGAACCATCAATATGTCGAACTCGTCGATTACTATACGTTATAAAAAATCACGTTAATCAGATATCGCTAACTACATGATCAAATCAGTTTTGTATAAAAAAAAATGGATGGTGTTATAGTTAACGGTTGAAAAAAAAAACTAATCCGATCAGATAGCTATCGATATTTGATCAAAGTGATTTTTTACAAGCGTATAGTACTCGACAAGTTCTACACATTAAACGATTCTGATTAGCAAAACGGGACCCATGGTGGGGCCCTATGGGCCAAACAGCACTGTCAAATCCAATGCAATGTCCGAAAAAGAGGCAACCATTTTTTATATCAAATCACTCTGCCCAGACGGTATAGACCGTATTGCCTACTCTCCTTAACTTCTTCTATACACTAATTTATATAATTTTTTAATACACATTTTTTAGTAAAAGTCAAAAAATTAACCCAAACAATTATTTTTTTTCCTCAAATTTTTAGTCCAAAAAATTAAAAAATATACTTATTTAAGACATCTCAAACAACCTATAAATGTTCAAAACTGCACATGCCTAGGGGTGACAGCTTGGGGTTTAAACTTGAACCCCTAGCTAGGAACTCGGGCTTTGTCGTGTTGTGTGATTATAGATTAGTCATAAAATCATATAAACACTAAGGTCTCATTTGGGAATCTTCCTTTTTAGTCAAAAAGTTATTAAATTAGTCAAAAAGCCAACAATCCATACCAAAAGTCAAAGATTCTCTTTTCTCTCTACTTTTTGCACATCTTTTCGTAAAAAGTCAAAAAGTCATCCCAAACATACTAGTTTTTTTTAGCTCATTTTTTTATCTAAATATCTAAAAAGTTACTAAATTAACATGTTTCCAAACGAGACCTAACTATTAATTTATTTGCGTTATATGTCATTTTATTTTTAATTCGTGTTGTGTGATTTTAAATTCATACTTAATTTGTATTATGTTAATATATAATATCAAAAAAATTTATAACATCAAGTCTATGGAATTAAAATTTATTTTTCCAAGAGTTCAATTTTCATAAAACCAATGTGTGCATTGATTGGGCCGGCCCAAAACAAAGTTTTCATGCCCCACATGGGCTTATATTGTTATTTTATAATTTCAAGTCCGCCCACTAAACTCACATATTAAATAAAAAATCAATATCAAAGTTTGGTGTCTGTATATTTTTATTTTGAACAAAATAAAACTAAATAAAGGATATATATACATTTATATAAATTATAGGACAAATTATACTAGTGATCCTTATACGTTAGCTTTTACATCATTTTGATATTTATAATTTTAATTGGCTCAATTTTGATATTTAATTTATGATTTTATTTCAATTTAATCCACGTGATTATAATTGTTAATATTTTTTTATAAAAAATGTGCACATAAATGGCATTTGTCATGTTTTTATAGGCAAAATTACAAACTTTATTAAATTTAGTGGATTAATCTCAACTAACTCGGTGACCATTTTATAAAAAAAATAAAAAATAAATAAAAAAAACCTTAATTGACGTTATCAATTAGACTATATTGACACAAAATCTAAAATTAAGAGTCAAAATCATGCTAATTAAAATCACAGGGACCAAAATGACACAAGAAGTAAAATACAGGGACTATCAATGTGATTTGTTCTAAATTATATAAAATTTAAGGATAATTACCAACAAGTATAAATTGGTTTATTTACTTATAAGTCTTGAATGAAATTTGTTTATGTATTTAGCCGTCATTTTGATGATGAGCAAATTTTAAAATTTTTGTATGCATGTTTTGTGTTGTGGAATGATATTTAGTACTAGTAATGATACTGAGAAATCTATCAAAGTGATAAATAATTGAGACATTTTGACTTTTATTTGAGAGTTTTGATTTATTATAGTTTATGTGTGTTAGTTTGTATTGAAATATAATATGAAAAATATAAGTAGTTAAATTGTTTTTTTTTAAATATATTTTTATAATGAAAAATTTATCATTAAAAATTGGAATAAGACTTATTAGTAAATAAACTCAGTCCATAGGATTGGCCCATAATTAACCTCAAATATATTAACAATTGAGTGTAGTTGGGCTCAATAATTATTTCCAAACATTTATTAAATAGACCTAAAAATTTGGACTACCCAGATTTTAAATTCTTATAAATACAGATTGTTAGGTTGGCTACCAGATGCCCACCTCTATATGAAACAAGTTTGTATTTGATGAAATTATTTACAAAAAAAATTTAATTATAATTTCTATTATTTTTTTCCAATTTCAAAAAGTGAGATAATTTTTTTCATGTACTTGATTAACTCTAAAATAATAAATAATTTTTTTTTAATAATCTCAAAATTTATTTTATATATTTTCTTATATAGCGAAATAATTCAAATATGCCATATACTCCTTAATGGTAAATAACACAAAAATATGTAATTAATAATTTATTAAATGAGTCATTCGTGTCAAGTTTTGTGAATTTGACTAATGAACAACTCGACTTATGTTATAGTGTGGAGTCACTTTCGGGTTTGTGTCAAATAACTAAAGGAGTGTTTGGCGAAATTTTCAAAATCCTTCATGATTAAAAAAGTATTTTAAGAAAAAAAATTGTGTTTAGTTGAGAGGGTAAAATGTGTAAATTTGGGCCAAGTTAGGACTGGGCAGAAGTGAGCCGATTTGTGAGCTGAATAGAATGGGCTTCGCCATTGGGCCCTGTTAGCACAGTCCTGAATCATTACGGTTAGCTCAATTTGAGTACTCTGAACCAATGTATGGGGGAGCCGTGTTGTAAAGGCAAGGTAGAACTGAGCGAAGCAAAGTAAAGTAAAAACCGAGCTAAGCACAGCTAGGTGGAACCGAGCTAGGGAAAGCTCGGTGAAAGTTGCCGCTTCTGCATAGGATAGCTCGGTTTATTTATCATATAACTGTAGTAAAACCATTTCACTTGGTTAAAGCAGGGAAGAGGGTGTTGAAAGATAAGCATTATCTTTCAGAAGAATGATTCCTAGGAGGACGCTTATAAGGAGAGTTGGAATCCTATTAGGATTGTGTCAAGCAAAGTCTATAAAAGCTCATGACAGGACCTATGTACAGGTATCACAATTTTGACTCCTAAATACACAGAGCTTTTGTCTATTTTCTATTTGCTGACTTAGGCATTGAAGGGGTTTCCGGTATACACCCGCTGGCTAGCTCACGTTTGTGTTTTTAGGAAGTAAAGTAACGACGTTTGGAGGAGCGCAAACTTGATCAACAGGATCATACGAAAAGAATTATTTTGACCACTCCAGTTAGAAGCAATGACACACAATGAAGACTTGCCGTAATCTGCCATTGATGGGCAAACCCCGAAGGGGGGTGGGAGGCGCGAAGGTTTACCTTCCATCCCTCCCATGACAGATTTAGAACCCCAGCGACGAAACTCTCGGAGGGACACGAGGGAGAAACGGGGCACTAGCCCCCGTTGTTCTCAAAGCCCTGAAAGACAGAGAAGAAGGTTAGATCCTCAAGTTCTGGAGGATCGCATGAGGGAGCATGACGAATTAATAAGGAAGATGGCGGCAAACATGGAGACAATGAAATGCCAAATAAAGGGGAATGGAATGGCGACTGGAGAGGGGAGCAAAGGTAACACGCCCCCTCACCACCCTGAGGATCGTGACTGACATACCACGCCATCACAAGCAGTAAGTAGGAGCCTTAGAACAGGCGACACCCAATCAAGGACTTCCAGGACTCGTCGCTCCAGGTCTGAGAGAATGAGGACTGAAGGTCATATACGGAGGGAAGCACCTATCACCCCTCCCATACGCACCAGACGACATCTAGGCACACGGAGTTGCCTAGGTCAGCGGACTTACGGACAATACTTGAAGAAAGGGCCCGACGAAATGAGGAATCCAGGCCCGCGACCCTCACAAAATTTCAGCACTACATCGGTTGGCCCCTAGGACACATGGGAGTGTCAAGGTAGGGATGCCAATGCCACGCCTGGCTTACGAACCAACAAACAAAGTATTGGCAAGATTACAGAGCTCATCGTTCATTCCGGCAATCGAGAACGCACAACTACCTTCAGGCTTCCATCAGCCCAAGTTCACTATTTATGAAGGGAAGTCAGACCCCTACATGCACTTAAGCCACTTTCGCCAGGTTATGGCAGTATACCGGCGGAACGAGGCTCTAATGTGCATGTTGTTCCCATCCAGCCTTGGTGACCTAGGCCTAACCTGGTTTGAAAGGCTGCCCGAGGACAGCATCGCCTCATGGGCACAATTGGCAGAAGCGTTCGTGACCAGATTCAGGACGAACACCAAAACACCAGTAGAGATCGATCAACTACTCTCCATTAACATGGGCGAAAGGGAAACATTGAGGTCTTACAACAGCCGCTCCCAACCAGATTAAGGATTGCCCTACAAACCTCACCATTGCGCAATACAAATGGAGTCTACCAGTGGGCAACAAACTGAGGGACTCAATAACAATGATGCCACCACTCATGATGGAGGCCCTAATGGAAAGGGTGCACCAGCATATCCGAGTAGAAAAAGACAGCGCTCGTGCTAAAACAAAATCTGGCACAACAGCGATACCAGATAAAAAGACTACCGCTAAAGTTAATTCGGTAGAACAACCAAGTAGGGATGGGCGAGGCAGACGAGCTACCAGAGAGGACCTAGAAAAAAGTAAGTTAAGGGTCTGCATTGCCATCACCACCGTGTTCAATAAACCTATATACCGGATTATCAGCGAGATACGCAATGAACCCTACGTCCAGTGGCCAGCCAAGCTGGGAGAAGCACAAAAGGGTTACGACGAGAGGTCCCGCTGCACCTTCCATGATGAGAAGGGGCACCGAACTGAAAACTGTACGCCCCTGAGGCAACATCTAGAAGAGTTAGTTGCTGCTGGACACCTGGACCAGTATATAGAAGGGGGAACACAACCAGCCCCACAGGACCCCAACAGACCAAACGGGATACCGGCTGACGGTCCACCTCAAGGCATAATCAATGTGATCATGAGATTTTCGAACCAGAACGAGTATGCGAACTCAGGGGGACGATCAAGAAGGCTGAGCACTTAAGAGAGGTACTAAGCGCACAACCTACCGTCAAAAGGGGCAAAACAGAGGCTACAAATGTCATATCCTTCTCAAACAAAGATCTAGCAAGGTTGTATTGCCCTCACAATGACGCACTGGTGGTGACTTTGCGCGTCAAGAATTTCGATATCAAGCAGATTTTGATCGACCAAGGAAGCTCATGCGAGATAATGTACTACGAAACCTTCAAACAACCGAAATTGAAGGACAAAGACTTGGCACCTACGACATCTCCTCTCGTCGGTTTCAACTCAATGCTAGAATGGCCAGTAGGCAAGATAATCCTCCCAGTCAGAGCAGGAACCGTGACAAAACAGGTGGAATTCTAGGTATTGAAGGTCCCTTCCACCTACAACATCATCTTAGGAAGGACATGGCTGCATGCGATGCGCTCAGTAGCGTCAACCTACCATCAAGCATTGCGGTTCCCCAGCGAAGCCGGAGTAATTGAAGAAATCTTGGGAGACCAAATTATGTCAAAACAGTGCTTCGTCACAGTAAATGGCTGTCGAGCTGCAAAAGGGTATGTACAGATGGTGGAAGAGCCAGAAAGCAATGAACTGTTTGCGGACGTAGGCAAAACAGCAAAGCATAAGGTGGTGAAGGACTTGGTTGAGGTAAGGATAGATGAAAAGAACCCAGAAAAGTTCTTTTTGCTCGGCTCATCTTTGTCCAGCACTGAGAGAATAGAGGTCATGGAATTCTTGACTTCTAACATCGAAGTGTTTGCCTGGACACCATACGACATGCCTAGCATTAACCCAAATTTCATCTGCCATCAACTTAATGTCCACCCAACTGCCAGACCAATTATTCAGCGAACTCGCCGGTCGACACTCCACCACACAAAGATAGTGGCAGAAGAAGTGGAAAACCTGCTAAAGGCAGGAGCTATCAGAGAAGTACACTATCCCAAGTGGATCTCCAACACTATAGTGGTGCCAAAGAAGAGCGAAAAATGGCGTGTTTGCGTGAACTACAAAATGGTCAACAAGGCATGCCCAAAGGACATCTTTCCCCTACCACGGATAGACCAACTGGTGGACCTGACGACAGGACATAATCAACTTCGCTTCCTTGATGCGTATCGAGGATACCATCAGATCACTATACATAAACCAGGCCAAGAGGTCACATCATTTACAACACCTATAGGATTGTACTGTTACAAGGTCATGTCCTTTGGCCTAAAGAACGCAGGGGCTACATTCCAACGGATGGTCACCAAAATGTTTGAACCATTGTTAGGCAGAACAATGGAGTCTTACAAAGATGACATGGTAGTCAAAAGCAAAGATGAAAAGGACCATCTCAGGAACCTAGATGAAATGTTCCAAATTTTGAAGTCCCACAAGTTGCGTCTAAACGCATCTAAGTTTGCATTCGGGGTGGGATCAGGCAAATTCCTAGGCTTTCTGGTGACCAACCGGGGTATAGAAGCTGATCCCTCTCAAATCAAAGAAATCCAAGATCTGGAGAGGCCCAACACAGTCAAGGAGGTACAGCATCTCACTAGCCTAGCAGTTGCGCTCAATCGGTTCATAAGTCGGTCGTTAGACAGATATCGACCATTCTTCCAAGCATTGAAGGCCAAATTTGAGTGGGATGAGGAATGCGACCGCGCCCTAGAAAGCTTAAAAGACTACATGACTTCTCCTCTGTTGCTAGTAACCCCAGTGCCAGAAGAAGAACTCTTTTTATACCTAGCAGTTTCACAGCATGCAGTCAGCGCAGTGTTGGTCAGAGCGGAAGGAATCCAACACCTACCTATCTTTTATGTTAGCAAGACCTTGCTGGGCGCCGAAACATGAACACAACACAATATTAAAGAAGAATTGAAAGAAAAAAAAAATCAATCAACAATAAAAAAAGCAGTCACCCATGCAAATATAATGCGAATATAATCAGTGTGTATGTATATAATTCCAGAGATAATATGCAAATAACTGGGATTCTTGCCTTTCTCTGATTTGAGGAATTGGAATTTATTTAAAGCAATAGAAAAATAGGGAAAAAACAAGATCGTACCTTGATAGAGATAGATGTTGAGGGGTGTTTTGGGAAGATGGTTAAAAACTGATTTTTTACTTTTTTTTTTGACATTTTTGTGAGAAAGGGAAGTAGGTTAAAAGCTATGAAGTGACTTTTAACCCACTTCTCAAAATAGCCCTGATTAAAAGTTCTTTTTCAATGGTGATTGAGGAACTAAAGAAGATAAAAAAAAACTAGATGTAAGTACAAAAATATGAAAACAAAAATATTTAAAGAATTGGGTTTATATTCAGATCCAAGTTTATCTTTCATATATATGAAATTGAACAAGATATTCACAGAAATTTAAGTAACAAGAAAAATCAATCAAGGATCATCAGTCAAACTCACATATTGGCTCACGAATTTAGGTAAGGAGTTGGGGAGAAAAAGGAAAAAAAAAATATGTAAAATGTGAACGAAACACAATATTAAAGAAGAATTGAAAAGAAAAAAAAAAATCAATCAACAATAAAAAAAAAAGTCACCCATGCAAATATATTGTGAATATAATCAGTGCATATGTATATAATTTCACAGATGATATGCAAATAACTGGGATTCTTGCCTTTCTATGATTTGAGGAATTGGAATTTATCAAAAGCAATAGAAAAATGGGGAACAAACAAGAACGTGTTGTGATAGAGAAGGATGTAAATTAAAAGTTCTTCTTCAATGGTGAATGAGGAACCGAAAGGTTGGGACAATAACGAACTATAAAAACAAGATCAACAAATTACATATAAGTAATAAAAAAAAAGTGAAAACAAAACATTTAAAGAATTATCTTCCATTTTTATGGAATTGAACATGATACTCACAGAAATTTAAGTAACAATCAACAAAATAGTCAATTATCTTAATATAATCTGGGTTTAACATAATCAATCAAGAGCTGAAATTTTATTGATTGCTGGAAAAAATATACATATATATTAGAGATAGGGTGTTTG
Source organism: Camellia sinensis (assembly GCF_004153795.1). Lineage (NCBI taxonomy): Eukaryota > Viridiplantae > Streptophyta > Magnoliopsida > Ericales > Theaceae > Camellia > Camellia sinensis. Next base: position 337,603 of record NW_021025605.1, read on the forward strand.
AATAGAGAGAGAGCTAATTGCAGAGAGAACAGCTGATTGTAAAGTGAATACTTTTTTTTTTTTTTTTTATTTTTTTTTTTTAGTAACTCTGTTTAACTAGCGCCAATTTCCGTTGAAACCATTTAGCTAGACGAAGGCGGCCCATGTGTTAGGCCCACCAACCCGTCTGGTTAAATATTAAAAATTAAAATATTGTTATATGAAATTGAATAGAATAAATTATTAGATATATTATAGAGTTATGTGATATGATATGTATCATTGTAGATTCCAATTCTATTACCATAACATTTTGGGTGAATTTATGAGTTTTTAACATTTCTTTCGAATATATTTTTTTAAAAAATTATGGTATGTAACTTTTCTCAACAAATAAATATAAAAAAAATATTAAGATAATTCTCCCATCTAAAAAAATTACTAAGATAATTCACTAAACTAATAAAGAAGTAGAAGAAAATACATATGTACAAATGACTAATTTTATTAATACATAAATAATACTCACATAGCAAATGACCAATTTTATTAATAAGTAAATTAACAATTTTTAATGATATGAAAAATATTTTTCAGGTAACTATTTTGTTAATAAATAAATCATTAAGTCAATTAATAGTTTTTAATGATATGAGAAATATTTTTCAATAAACAATTTTGATAATTTATTATTGCATAGGAGAATAATTTTTTTTCCCTGAGAATTGTGTTAAATTAAAATTTATAACAAACGATAGTTGTAATTTATAGTATTACCGGACTGATTCATATTTTAAACAAATTTTATGGGTGTATTTGTAATTTGTTAAAAATTAAAAGATTTATTTTTTATAATTGATCAAAAATGTTTGCGTAATTACAAAAAAACATGTTTCATAATTGACTAAGAATATTTACATAATTACGAAAAAATCTGTTGCATATTTGACCAAGAATGTTTATGTAATTACGAAAAAACCTTCACCCAATATATAGGTCAGCATTAGTAAATTATTCAAAATGAAAAGATAAAATCAAAAAGAAAAGACAAACCTTAAGGGTGTGTTTGGTAACGTTTACGTTTTTAGTTTATATTTACAAAAATTTTATAAACTGGTTTTTGTTTATTTTTTGTTTATTTTTAGAAAAACATAAATTACAAACACATTTAGTAATTGACAAAATGTTTATAAAATTTTAAAAATACAAAAAAGAGTGAAAAATGGCAAGTGGCGGCGAAAGACGGTGGTGGAAAGTGGTGACGGCGGGTGGTGGGTAGCAGGTGGTAGGTGACGGTGGTAGGTGGGTGGGTGACAGTGGCGGGTGGTGGATGGTAGCGAGTGGGTGGTGGCGGTGGTGGTGGCAGGTGGTGAGTGGTAATGGCAGGTGGGTGGCGGATGACGGGTGGTAGTGGGTGGGTGGTGATGGCGGCAATTTCCGTTGAAACCATTTAGCTAGACGAAGGCGGCCCATGTGTTAGGCCCACCAACCCGCCTGGTTAAATATTAAAAATTAAAATATTGTTATAAGAAATTGAATAGAATAAATTATTAGATATATTATAGAGTTATGTGATATGATATGTATCATTGTAGATTCCAATTCTATTGCCATAACATTTTGTGTGAATTTATGAGTTTTTAACATCTCTTCCGAATATATTTTAATAAAAAAATTATGGTATGTAACTTTTCTCAACAAATAAATACAAAACAAATATTAAGATAATTCTCTCATCTAAAAAAATTACTAAGATAATTCACTGAACTAATAAAGAAGTAGAAGAAAATACATATATGTATAAACGACTAATTTTATTAATACAAAAATAATACTCGCATAGCAAATGACCAATTTTATTAATAAGTAAATCATTAAGTAAATTAACAATTTTTAATGATATGAAAAATATTTTTCAGGTAACCATTTTGTTAATAAATAAATCATTAAGTCAATTAATAGTTTTTAATGATATAAGAAATATTTTTCAATAAACAATTTTGATAATTTATTATTGCATAGGAAAATAATTTTTTTTCCCTTAGGATTGTGTTAAATTAAAATTTATAACAAACGATAGTTGTAATTTATAGTATTATCGGACTGATTCATATTTTAAACAAATTTTATGGGTGTATTTGTAATTTGTTAAAAATTAAAAGATTTATTTTTCATAATTAATCAAAAATGTTTGTGTAATTACAAAAAAACATGTTTCATAATTGACTAAGAATATTTACGTAATTACGAAAAAAACTTATTGCATATTTGACCAAGAATGTTTATATAATTACGAAAAAACCTTCACCCAACATATAGGTCACCGTTAGTAAATTATTCAAAATGAAAAGATAAAATCAAAAAGAAAAGACAAACCTTAAGGGTGTGTTTGGTAACGTTTACGTTTTTAGTTTATATTTACAAAAATTTTATAAACTGGTTTTTGTTTATTTTTTGTTTATTTTTAGAAAAACATAAATTACAAACACATTTAGTAATTGACAAAATGTTTATAAAATTTTAAAAATACAAAAAAGAGTGAAAAATGGCAAGTGGCGGCGAAAGACGGTGGTGGAAAGTGGTGACGGCGGGTGGTGGGTAGCAGGTGGTAGGTGACGGTGGTAGGTGGGTGGGTGACAGTGGCGGGTGGTGGATGGTAGCGAGTGGGTGGTGGCGGTGGTGGTGGCGGTGGCGGTGACGGTGGCAGTGATGGACAACAGAAGACACTTTGTGCCCAAAAGCCACAACAAGCCAAAAAAAATAAAAATAAAAAACTCTTCACCCCCATCCACCCATCCATCCTTTATCGCTCACCTCACTTTTTCAAATTTTAAATTTTAAAACACATACTCACTCTCTCTCTCTCTCTCCCCCTCAAAACACGCTTTGCTACCCCAAGAAGAAGAGGCCAAATCTATAAAGGCCAAAAAAATAAAATAAAATAAAATAAAACAAAATAAAGAATTCTTACGAATGGTTCAGTTTAATTTATAGCAAATTTTTTATGTTAAATTTTGGATACTAAAACTTATAACGTTATAATTTAGATTTATGCAGGTAAGTCTTATTTAATTATGTGGTCCTTTTTAATTATATAAGTGGTGGGAATTATCGTAAGTCCATCTAAAATATTATGTACCTTAATCTCAATTGATTAAATTATGTTCCATCCGTAATCAACTAACTCACAATTATGTTCCATCCGTAAGTCTGTAAGTCCATCCGTAAGTCCATCTAAATTATGTTCCATCCGTAAGTCCGTAAATTATGTTCCATCCGGATCAACCAACTCACAATTCGTAATAAAAGCAATGCATTTCTTTCACACCACTATCTACAAATATATCCGATCTTCAACACTAAAACTATTCAAAATTTTGTATCAACTTTTTCAACACTGTATTTTAAACAAGAAAAACTGAAACATGTTTGGAAGCATTCAGGACAACTACAAGATCTACAAGAAGATCACAACCTGATATGCAATTCCCAGTCACCAAAAAGCCAGTGAATGGGAATGAAAAGAGCGACGGAATAAGGCAGAAGAATGTACAACCTTAACATTTTTGTACCACCACCAAAATTTTTGACCCAACAAAAAAATAAAAATAAAACAAGGGAAAAAAGAAAGAAAGAAGGAAAGTTCAAGATGGTTTACTCTCTAAATCTTGCACTGGTGTATATGTTAGCATCTACATATTATTTGCCTGCTCTTTCATAGGATGGTCAAAGGAGGGAAATCATCTTCATTCTTAAGATGGAATGGCTGTTTTTCTCCAACCCTGAAAACCCAAACCGCATACCGAGCTTTAGACAAAACCAGTGAGTAAGAAAAGAGAACTTCGACATCCTAATAATCTGTTCTCTACTCACCTTGACATATTCCAATGCTAGAAATTCCCCTACCTTTCTCGCTTACTTCCCAATACTGCTGATTTTGAACTCTGCAATTCCAGTGCCACAAGGCTCGGACTGGATCCCCAACTGCCACAAGCGTCCATAGCTGCTGATAATTCAGACTTCCCATGATGTAAAACCGGGGACCGTGCACGTGGGCCCTCATGGCTATCTTCGTCAAATGACTTCTTCTCGGGCAACGCCGGAGCAAAGCCATTGTTACCAGCATGTCTCTGGAACTGACGGTAATTCTCTTGCACTTGATTCCTTCTGCTCCCTTGTGAGGACTTCTCCCTGCATGAACAACCATTCTACAAATTTCCTGTGTAAGATAACTGAAAACAATCTGCAGCAGTAAATAAATCCAATATGCATCTCAATATTATGTTATTTCATTTAAAAAAATGAGTAAATTACACTTTCCACATCTATAATTTGACTCAAATTTAATTTTGGTCCCTATTATTTCAATTTGAACTACACTTCTACGTCTAGTTTTAATTTGGTCTTTTCATCCAAATTTCTGTTAATTTTTTTTATGTGTATATCTCAGGAGACAGACCAGTGTCCTAAAATCATTAATTTTAAAATCCAACTTGAACTGAACGATCAAGTCGAAACTAAGCTTAAGTGTAAGGACCAAATTGTTTAATTTGAAATAATAGAGACCAATTTTGGTCAAACTGTGGGAGTTAAAAGTGTAATTTACCCAATATATACACAGACATATATATATATATATATACACACACTAAAAAATGGCAAGAAATTTGACATAGCAATTACCAAATCAATAAAGTATGTGCCAATTCCTCGTGGTTTATGCTTCTCTTCCAAACACAAAGAAGAATTCGATGGTGTGGGATTGTTTTTCATGAGGTTTTGTGTTGGTCCCAAGGACACACCATTTGCGTTCATTTGAGAACATTCATTCCACTTGAGCGGCATGGATCCACATACAGTATCCCCTGCCTTTTTGTTTTGGAGCTGAGAAGGGAATGTGGGAGGATTGGGTAGTACCGGCGCAGATAAAGCATACCCTTGACAACACTGACCATATAACAAACTCCTTATGTGACTGTCGTAATCCCCACTAAGGTCTGACAAGGGATTCGGAGTTTCTAGGCTTCCAGCAATATCAGCCAAAACCCTTTCCCTAAAATCGAGGGCCAAACCTTCCAAAACAGTGCCATTCGGACTCGACATTCCTGAACCACTAGAGCTCACACCATCATGATTATTATGACACGAACAGACTCTATTACCAGCCCCCAAATGGTTCTCTCTGTGTTCCATCCAGGAGTCAACACTGATCTTATCATCATCAACATTTGTCAGATTTTCTTCATTTAACATCCCATTTTCCAGCTTCCCATTTTCCACAGGTAATCCAGAGAAATAGAAATGGGGTGGATGGTAATATAACCCAGAAAGAGAATACCTCAAATCGCAACTTGATGGAGAACAATCAAATGTGCCATATGCAATTCTCAAATGCGCTTCTCCCCCTAGGTGAGATCCTGAAACAGCAATCCCATCTATTGAACGGGCCAATTTTGACACAATCTGAAGAGAATTGTCTTTCATCAAGCATCTGTCCAGTTCATTATCTCCTACCCCAGGAATGTTATTGTCCAAATCAAGATTCAATGAGTTCAGTTGAATCTTTTCATCAGAGAACATTCTGGAATGTGATGACGAGAACAAATTGCAAGAATTATGTCCATGCCTCTCCAGAGTGTTCGCAAAGAATCTCTTGATCTCATCTGCAATTCTTTCTCTTGGTAACAAAAGGATTTGACCAAGCTTGCGGGCACCATATTTGAAAGCACTACGTATTCGATAGAAATTACCTACAGGAACCAATGTGTGCCATATTATCATGATACGACACAATCCCAAAAGATCAAGGTTTATTGGAAGTACTTCACAAATCAAGAAAAACAATGCCTTCGTTTATTTTACCCCTTTTGAATAGCAGAAAGTAAGATGAACAATTATCACACAAAACGACTGCAAGAGTAGTGGTAGGGGTAATGATGAGTGGTATTTACAGCAAATGATAGTGTTCACAGTGGTAATGATAGTGTATTTGGTTCAGTGGCATCCTTGCTGGCAGTGATAACTATGGTGATTCATAGACATTAAGAAAATACTATATATTCTACATTATATGCCTAGATCCTACGTAAAACAAAATCGAGAAACAACTTCTTTGATTTTTTATTTTTTTTGTTATTTCCTTTTTATTCTTTTTTAAATTTATTATTCATCCTCAAAGAACACCAAAATGATTCTAAAATAACCTTCCACCTAATCATAGAATAAACTCTCTCTCAAGGGTCCCTGTCTGTGTTTGTGGCTGGGGAGGAGGGGAATAAGCTAACTCAATCCCAGACAATCAAGTTAAATTTAAAAACTTTTGTCATTTAAAGATGTGGCAAAAAAATAATAACCTAAAATACAGCACTGAACTAGGTTTTCAACAGTCATTTGCCATGACTAATTTAAATTCCCTTGAATCCAGAAATAAATAAATCACAAACCCATATACACATTTAAAAAATGACATTTTTTTTGTGTGCATGTGCACATTATCTTAATAGACTCAACCTGTCAGCATCCCAATTCAACAGCAAAGTAAAAGCAAGCAAATGTTCTTTACCTTTGTGGATGCTGCGCCCAAGGTTGTTATTTTCTTTCAGTGGATCAATTATATTTAGATGCTTTTGGGGGAATGCTCGTGAGTTTGTATCAAGATTCCTTGACGGAACTGAGAACATGTCCATACAGTTTCTAAGAAATTCTGCACTAAGCATCAAATTGTCCCCCACATTTGCTGGCATCTCAGCTGCACACACACACACACACAGATGCATTAGAATCATACAGAAAAAAATATATATGGAGCAGCATGTCCTCATAATGGAGCATACTAACTTCCCGGAAAGAAAGGGATCTTGCTTACCAACGATATCAGGCAAGGAAGATTTGCTAACAGGACCTTTCAAACTAATACAGTAGTTTTCCCAATCGAATTTGCTAAAATAATCCAAAAACCTGTAAAGAACCTGAGCATGCAAAGAAATATAATAAGTCAAATCAGTCGTGCATTGTGTCTACCAATACAAAGTCAGTTTGCACAGACACAAGCAGTTACCGCCAGAGGCCCATCTAATGATGCATGAAAGAGATGGAAAATATATAAGACCAATGTTTCCAAAGCATATGTAGAAATTAGACCATGGAGAGCACCAAGAATACGGCTTTCATAATAGCACCAAGCCTTTATCAGAATAATGCTACGTTTGAAGAGATGATCTTTGCCAACAAGGCGATCAACCTGCATGAGAGAGAGAGAGAGAGAGAGAGAGCAAAACATGGTCAGCTGTTAACTTTTTGCTCAGGATGAATGACTTGGTGACTAGACTTTAAAGCATTTATCTAATCCAATAATAAACATTAACTACAATGTTGTGAACATTGTGTATCAAGATTTTAATGTAGGAACCATAAAGAAGGGGATGTAAAATATAGAAGGCAGCAAGAAGTAAACAAACGCAAACTAAAATCAATTACGCTTGTTTCTGCACAACAGGAAAATGCAAAGAGATGTAGTACAAACCAACCCCATACACTAGATAGGTTTTAAATCAATCTAAGTCATTTTAAAACACACCACTTCTGAAAACAAAATTTTAAATAAAATAATAATAATTTATTACTCTATTTTTTTGGTGCCATTACTTCAAATTCTAAGAAGGGTTTTCAATACAGCAATATCAACCTTCTTAAATACCCTTGTACCCAAAAAAAAAAAAAAAAAAACTTGTTAAAATACATTAAAAACAAAATTATCTTTATTACTTATTTTGCACAAAATAAATAAGATAATTTCTGGTGCAGTATAACTGGAGTTAAAAACCTAGAGTATGCAAAGAAAGCAACATTTCCAATCCTAACAGGAAGTATTAGATCCTACCTGCTCAAGAAAACAGAGTGTACAAAGTCCTCCTAACTGACTGAAGGAGATATCTATTACAAAATTCTGCACCAGGCATTTCACAAGTTTAACCTGCCATCAATGATACAAATACTTGTAAATACTGAAGTTCAAAGCTTGAAGACAAAAACAAGAAAAAAAAACAAAAAACAACAACAACAAAGACTTGAGAATTATATGATTATTTTTTTTTATATATTTTTTTGATAAATTGAGAGAGTTATACGATTATAGAAAGGTTTAATGTCTTCCATGCAAATAGAAACTTTAGAAATGATTTTAAGAAATTTAGAAAACCAGATAAACATGTCGTCAACAACCCCCAAGAGGATATGTCTACTATCCTGAGGTTCCACTATGTGTGCAGCTGAATTTTGGATTTCTGCCATTAGCAGCTGGCTTAAACGCTTTATTTCTGTCTACAACTAGTTTTCAAGTGAAAGATTGCAAATCAAACAAAAACTCAACAGATTAGAAGAGAATTGAAGCAGCTTCGTCATAGGAGAAATCTGCTACGAGTTTAGGGAGTTTAGGGCAGGCATGGAGATTCGTTCCCCACCACCTCACAAAAAGACCAAGTAACAAGCGTGCACAACATAGTAAACTAATGAACCTGCTGAAAATGGAAATTATATAGTATGTCTACACCAAAAAGCACAATTCCAATAATCCAGAAAGAGGGAAGCTGCTAACCTGTAATCTAAAAGAAAACACATGGTGATGAGCTTTCAGTGAGTCACTAGAAGTAAGAATCAAATAAAAAAATCCTACTTTGTCATGAAAAGGAAAGATTTGTCATCTAGAAGTTGATACAAGATATTCAAATATGCCCAAGACATGGCAACTAGAAATATAACCACAATTTGGGGAAGATTTTGAAAATGCTGTACAAATCCTTCATGTATAGTGAAAACATATTAATCTTAGACAAACTTCCTAGTAAACCATGAGAGTGGAGAAAACCTCAGCATCAATGAATTGTGTATCCTTCACTTCGTACTCCGCATTTTCATTCTGCTCTTCTCCTTGCAGAACAGCAAGTACATCACGAGCAAAAGTTTCCTCAGCAGTAGGACTGCTAAGGGCAGTCAAATCAATATCTCCATCAGGAAGATAGGTCTTTAGAGGTACAGAACCATACGGGAAAACCTACAAAATTGTAAACAAATCAGTAAAGGTCAGCTTATAGGTACTTCAATAAAATGAAGCTATAGTCCCCTCCCAACATGGCTTGTTCCTGTAAAGATATTTTACAACACAAGTGCGTCAGCAAATTTACACTCAGAGATATGAATCTTAATTTTAAGTATGGAAGGATCCTTTGGCCTTAATAACAAGACACCTGATCTCATAAACTATAGGTCATCCTCACAATTATCCACTTTAATGATGTACCACAATTTGTAAATTTTAGGAAGATTAGTAACTGACAAATTCAGAAAGCTGGACATAAACAAGAAATCATCTACATTTAAAGTATAATCAGTAACATGTTGAAGTAACAAATGCTGAGGTCTGGGAAATTGAGCATAGGAGATTAGAGGTAAACAGATGCAGAATGCTCAAGAAACTGCCCTAATTGAAGCAAAAGGAACCCCAATGAACCAATCGATATTAAGAGATTTAACAAAGAAGTTAAAGCTAGTAGAAGAACAAAGAAAAAGGGTGAGAGAGAGAGAGAGAGAATCTAAGACAAGAACTTACAAGATTATATGAAACTTATCTGAAGCAGGGCAGAAAGTAGGAAACCAAACTCCAAATTATAGCATCCACATTCATTTCTTAAACCTACTAGCTAATTAACAAAATAATAAACATTAAAAAAAATATATATTTAAATTAATCTAAATTGGAAGGATCTGAAATAACTAACATATTTCATAATAGGCCACTTGTCTCTTTCCTCATGACATTAAAAAAACGACTCCAAGTTACCTTTTTCTTTTCAAAATTTGCATAGGATGTATCACTTTGACTAGAAATCTGCATGGATATTAGCTTTCAAATAATAACATCCACATTCATTTCTTAAACCTTCTAGCTAATTAACAAAACAATGAACATTAAAAAAATAAAAAATAAAATTTAAAAATTAATCTAAATTGGAAGGATCTGAAACAACTAACATATTTCATAATAGGCCACTTGTCTCTTTCCTCATGACATTAAAAAAACAACTCCAAGTTACCTTCCCCTTTTAAAAATTTGCATAAGTAAGAGCTTAAATGCATCACTTTGACTAGAAATCTGCATGGATATTAGCTCTCGAATAGGTTAAAAATGGACAAACAATTAAAAGATCTTTTTACACATCATTTCCCCTTCTATATGACACAGTTCAATTTCTATTTGAATTATAAATATAAAAATGTGTGTCAGCACGTGTTCTTTAAAAAAATAAAGAGGCACAAACACATTTTGCATCTCATTTTCATAACTACAGAGGTATGATTGAATCCATCAAATAAAACTATCAAACATGTGAACAAAGTCAAATGAACAAAGGAGAGCTTTGAAGCACCCTGTTTTCTAGTACCTTCATCAACAACAGCATGTCTAGGAGTCCTTTTTTTAAAAATAAAGGTCTTTATTTAGTAATGCTCAGAACTGGTAAACATTTCAGAAATAGGCGTTCACAGTACCAACACTAAGCAATATATTAGCAACATTCCATCTGGAGAATGTATATTAAGATATCCAAAAAATTTACCCTTCCAACATCTGGGGTACACTTAAAATATGAAAAAGAAAGCAAAATGTTTAATTAAACCCATCATAAAAGTCTTCATTTGAAAATAGGACCCCACATAACTGCATGTTATTTACCAGTGGAAGTGATACTCACAATCCCAAGAGAACCAAATTACAAAGATTAGGCAGTAAATAAAGAAGCCCTGGCTAACATGGCAGAGAACGCATATTTATTACTATGTGGAATAAAAAAAGTAAGGTGGTTCACCAATCACCTTGAATCATGGTCTGATGGGGGTAGCTGATTATCATACATGTCGATTTAATATTAGAATACAATGCTGTACTTTGTTGAATATGAAAAAATGGAGTAGTCCACATTAAATAAAGATCATAAATATTTTTTTTAAAAAAAAGAGGAAAAAAAAGTGTTATGTGATATATTATCTTTGACATGAATTAGTTTTCCTATTCATTTTTGGAGGCCTACATTTAAGGAAACATCCAAGGACACTAACATGTTATGCTGCTGGCAAAAGGAGAAAGGAAGGAAAAAACTGAGAACTAAGGAAAGAAATGGGGTTGCCAAATTTTGTGAATGCAATGGAGGTGTACCACAATTCAAAGGATATCCACAATCACTCAATCCCTCAGATTGTATTAAACTACTAGAAGCAATGCCAGATGCAACAAGTCTTAGTTACTTATGTCAGTGCCTGCGCAAATGCCTTCAAATGTTCTAAGATATAATTTATCATGCTTCCTAAGTGGTTATTCATGGTATATAAGAAGTACAGACACAAACACGTGACACGACACTGATACGCTGACATAGAAGTTTTCAAAAAATGTAAAACACGACGCATGGAAAATATGCACAAAAAATATAATTTTAAATATTTATTATATGATGACATACACACGGATAAACTATTACTATAATTTTTATACTCTACAGGAGGAAAATAGATATATACTTACATTGTTTCTTTTATTCAAGTTACTTTATTCAAATTTATAATGTGTTTTATATGTGTTTAAATGGGGTCCAAGTTAAATTTTTTTTTTTTAAATAGTAGGACATGTTTAAACATGTGTCCGTCCGGTAAGTGTTGAGAAGTATTGGATAATGTCATGTCCTGTCGTGTCAATATCCAATACAGTGTTGGACACACCACGCCACCTTCTTAGAAGTGTGGGTGTTTTCTTGGCATGGTGTTAGGACTTTCACTGCATGACTGGTCCTACCAAAAGTAATAATAAAACCCTGATTGCCAGAATCTAAGTCAAGTCAAGCAATAATATTAAATGGAAATGAGTCACCAAATCTCCACTACAACAACAGACCCAAAAACAAAACTCTATACATACATAACACTCCCAAAAGCTGAAATCAAGCCTCCTAACTGTCAAACAACCATGCCTGAACAACTCGAAAATGAAATTGCTTCATTACAACAATACTTCTAACTCCTCCAGAAATGAAACAGATTGCCAAAAGAACATATGGAAATTGAGAAACTAAAGATGGGCAACACAAAATTGGTTTAAAAAAAAAAAGAGCACAACCCAGATAGGTATTTAAGCATACAAAATTGAATATATCTGTATGTAGAGAGAAGTAGAACAGATGCATTGAATTTCACCTCGCAACCAAGAGAACATCTGACGAGTCTCTGAATGTATTCAATGACATCCTTCCTCTTCTCCTCAGAGTCCAAAGTTGGGTGAATAAAACAGACCACATCTTGGGTAATTTGTTCAGCTATGACCCAATTATCCTCCCCAATTGAGGAGGGATCAAATGGGCGATCTTCATTCACGACGCCATTAGGCTGTCGAGAACAAACTCGAAGATCGCCCATATGTGATCAAAAATTCCTCAAAATTATTCAACAACAAAGAGAGAGAAAGAGAATTATATATAAACTAAAACCCAGAAGAGAGATTGAAAGATGAAACAGTCATGAAAGGGTTTGCGAAGGCGTTACCATGGTAGATGAATTGTAGTTGTAGAGAGAAAAAAGGGGGGGTTTAGAGAGAGAGAGAGAGAGAGAGAAGCGGAAATGGGTTTGATAGGGAAAGGTCTGAAAGGGCGCATATATAGAGATTGCATGAATATACATGTCAAATTCTGGGATTCACTTCATACCCAAAAACAATAAATAATAAACAAAATCAGATGACGGGTCGGTTTAGGAGAAAACGAAATTGTTTCTTTTTTTTTCTTTTTTTTTTTTTTTTGGGTTTTCTTTAAGATTTTTGAAACAAAAAAACCAAAAGCCTCCACCACCTATCTCTTCTTTGTTGTTCGTTCCCCTCTCTGTGTACCGCTCTGTCCTCTGTCTCTCTATCTAATGCCTCTGCAGTAGGGGTGGGCGCGGGTCGGTTGCGGCCACGAAACCTCCAATCCGCCACTGTGTACCGCTCTGTCCTCTGTCTCTCTATCTAATGCCTCTGCAGAGACGCGACGCGACGCAACCGAAGCGAAAATGAAAAGGAAAAAACAGACAATTTTAATAGTAGGTAGGTGTTTCGTTCGCGGGGCAACTCAATTTTCCTGTTTGGTTACTCCTTAACGACTTGCCGCCCTCGGTTACATGTGTCTATCAAGTTATGTTTTTTTATTTTATAAAATATAAGAATAGTAATTAAAAAAATAATATAATTTTATATTTTTTAAGTCATTATTAATAAAAATATATCATAATGAAGCCTTGAGAATAGACTTTTTTAGTAATTTTTTATTTTTTAGTTAAAATATGATGTAAAAAAATTAGTATGTTTGGGATGATTTTTTTATTTTTTATGAAAAGATATGCAAAAAGTAGAAAGAAAAAAGAATCTTTGGTTATAGTTGGTGGAGTTTTAGAATTATGATTTAATAATAGAGTTGTATTTTGAGTTTTTGAGTTTTGGAATTATGATTTACGTGTGAAAAATTTGTTTGGTTATAAGTTTTAAAAAGAGTTTGAATTGAGTGATATGACATATGGCTAAGTTTGGCTAACCTTAAAAAATTGCACTTATTTCATCTTTTTATCTTTTTTGGGTCACATCAATCAACATCTCCTCTCTAATTTTTGTACACATAATACAAAAAAAGTCAAAAAGTACACTTATTTAGTCTTCCCAAACTTGGCCATAATATTGAAAAGTGAGTGTTTTAAAAAGTGGATGTGAAATTAATTTTTTAAAGCTATAACCAAATAACACATTCAAACTAACGGACAGAATTAAACTTCAAAAGCTCTGCCAAACAAAGCCATTGATTTTTCGGTATAGGTTATAGATTTTTTGGTTTTTTTAATAATTTTTTAACATTTAAACTAAAATAAACACTTGCCAAACGAGACCTAAATATAATATGAGATATAACTAAGATAATGTTACAACTAAGAAATAAAATAAATCATAACTAAAAAAGGAAATAATATAACTATGTGTATATGATACACCATTTTCAAGGATGTGTATTTTATAATTTTTTTTTTTATGAAATTATGATAATTTGTAATTTGAAAAGAGTAATGTTAAATACACTACTTAGTGTACCGACTAACATAGCTTTTTTAGTCAAAAAGTTATTAAAAAAATTAAAAAGTTAAAAATCATATCAAAAAGTTAAAGATTCTCTTTTCTCTCTACTTTTTACACATCTTTTCGTAAAAAGACAAAAAGTCATTCCAAACATACTAGTTTTTTTTAGCTCACATTTTAACTAAATAGCCAAACAATTACTAAATTAGCATGTTCCCAAACGAATATAATATTATATCTAGTTGGTGTATCGGTTGGTATACTAATTAGTATTTATAATATTACTTATTTAAAAATAAAATTATGTATTTTTAATGATAATGTTACTTATTTTGTAATAATGTTAATACTATATTTTTTAGTTAAAAAATCTTTAAATAAAAATAATATGTAACATTATCATAAAATATGTAATAGGTAATTTTATTTTTAAGTCATGAATTATTATTGTAATTCTATCCAAAAAAAAACATGTGATATTTATTATAAAAATACCTAACATGTACCATAAAAATTCATAACAAATGTGCGGAGGTCAATAAACTAAAACACTCAGTTCAATTTTTTTAGATTTTTGAATCAATAAAATATAAAAATACATGTGCCATAAAGTCATTGGTCATTTCACTTTAATTTAATTATTGACCTTTTAATTATTATGATAATATATTTCAAAATTTTAAATTATTACCTTTTAAATCTAAACAAATGATTCTTCTATGGCATTGTTATAGAAATAAATCAAAATTTTAACAACAATGAAAATTACTTCACCCAATTTAGTTTTATTACTATAATGGTAAACGTGAACCATATAATACATATTAATCATGATCATCAACGTTAGTTTTCAAAATTTATTGTGCAATTTTTTTTTACATTCAAATTATATATATATATATATATATTATCAAATTGCTTTTTGTTTTTTAAAATTAAGAAATATATTTACCATAAAACCGTTGACACATCTACACATACACCTAATTTGTTATTTAATTTAAAATTTGAAATATTTAAAAATCAAAAAAAAAATTAGTAATATTATGATGACCATATTTGAATCTATGATGTAGTTTTAGTGTCATGTATTACATGGTTATCAAAACTTTATGTTAAATGTCATTGCATAACATTACTCACTTTAAAAATATATAAAAATTGTTATTTGAAGTGTGAATTATACATAATTTATTAAAATAATATATATAATTCAGGGCAAATTACAAAAAAAAAACCCTTACGATTTCGCAAGTTTTTCAAATTAAATCTTAGGGTTTCAATTTCATCATTTTAAATTTTCCAAGTTCATTTTGTGTTACAATCTACATCCTCTGTCCATCTCTGTATATTGAACTAACGGAGAACTTAATTTTATACGGAGAACTTAATTTTTTGTGCCAAATGTATCCGAAATTGATATCGTTCACCCCTAACCCCATATATAACCCCCAAATCTCTATTAGGGTTTCAATTTACCCTTATTTCTTCAATTTCGATAATATATAGAGAAATTTCTTTCATTTATTATGGTTGTTGATATCTTTCTTGGATCCTAAAAAATATATAAATACTTCTTGTTAATTTACAGAGGAATTCTATATATTTCACAAGAAATAGAAATACTTCAAGCACAAAGGAACTATTAAACAAACTAGTTGAATTGTGTATATTAAACAAACGTACGTTTTTGTTTATATGATAATATAGATATAAATAACTTATAGGATGTAGCATGAGATGAGAAGTAAGTAATTATATTTTACCGTAAAATGAAGGCTAATTCTATATCTAATAGTGGATGATAATAATATTATGGGGTGGTATTGCATAACTCCCTTTTTGGAGGAATATTATATGCCACCATACTATATTCCGCCTTATATCCCCAAATAAAGGTATGGTGTCAAACCAAAAGACCAGTTAAAATTAAACATTTATATTTGAAAGATGAAATTGACACATTTAAATGGGATAAATTATAGCAAAGCTCACAAATTTAACATAATTATGTTCTTTTATGATTTTAATTCACGTAACATAACCTCTTTGTCATCCATAATATATTAATTGTATAAATGAGAAAATGATATTATCATATTTTTTACACTAATATACATTTTATTATTGATAATTCATATGATTACACACCATTTCCATTAGTTGTATCTGCTCTAACCTTATTAAAAGAAGTTAATATAATTATATCAAACTTATAAGACTTATTATATTTTTTTTGCAAGTCTTAACAATATAATTTATCCTTTGAAATATTATAGACTAAAATAACCTAAAAAACAGACAACGGGGATTGGCCCAATGGAACGACGACGAACTATCAAGTGTGGTAAGAAGGAGGTCAAAGATTCGAGCTGATGAAATAACCACGAACCATTTCAATTGTAAATTGTAATTTAATTATAGTAACATATTAATGCTACCTTTGTAATAATAACAATAATAATAATAATAACCCTTAAAAACATATAGTAATTTTTTGAAATTTGTCTATGCTTCGCCAACAATTTTAAGGGTGCAAGGGATGGAAACTATTTAAAGGTGAGTTTGGGACAAGTATAAAAAAGTCCCTTTTTTTTTCCTTTTCTTTTTTTTCCCCTTACATTTACTTTTTTTAAAAAAAAAAATTGTTTTATATTTTTTGGGTGTAAAAAATATTTTTTGGGTGTTTCTAGTGTAGTAAGATCTAAAAAATAAAATTTTCAAAAAATCAAGGTCCGTTTGGTTTTCTTTTCAAATTGTAATTCTAATAAAAAAAATTCAAAACTCTTTTTAAAACTCATAATCAAACACACAATTCAAAACTCAAGTCAAAAACTATTTTCAAAATTCATAACTAAGCATACAACTCAAAACTCAATTTAAAACTCTTTTCAAAACTTATAACTAAAATTTTTTCAAAACTCTATTTTTTTTCAAAAAATTCAAAAAATTATTTTTTTATTTTGTTTTTTAAAATTATTTTTAGAATCATAATTTGAGTGTGGAATTGTATTTTGAGTTATGAGTTTTGAGTTGAATTTTAAAGAGTTTTGAGTTGTATTTTAATGACAAAAATTGTTTAATTATGAATTTTGAAAAGAGTTTTCAAAACTTAATTCAAAAATTTATAACTTATAATCAAACACACAACTCAAAACTCTATTGAAAATTCGATTCAAAACTTATAACTAAACTCTTTTTAAAATTCAATTCAAAAAAATAATTTGTCATTTTGGTCTAACAAAATAATTTGTATATTTAAAAAATATCAAAAACAAATATAATTTTTTTTTCTTCCAAATTACAGGTGACGATTGAAAATTATTTTTCAAAAAAAATAAAATAAAAAATATTTCAAAAAAATGTAAAATAAAAAATAATTTTAAAGAACAAAATAAAAAATATTTTTCGAAAAAATTTTGGTTATGAGTTTTGAAAAGAATTTTTAAATTGAGTTTTGAGTTATGTGTTTGGTTATGATTTGGGCCTTGTTTGTCGTAATCTAAAAAAGTCAAAAAGTTACTATCCTATTTAAGTGACATCATCTTATTAAGTCACATCACCTCTCTATTACATCACTTTAAACTCAACTCATACCCAATCCATATTTCATAAAAAGTCAAAAAGTGTATTTATTTAGATTATCTCAAGCAACCCCTTGAGTATAAAGTTGTGTTTTGAGTTTAAAATATTTTAAAAAATAAAATAAAATATTTAAATTTATAAAAAAAAATTAAACTAAATTTTTCTTAAATGTTTTTAAATATTTAAAAAAAATAAATCCAAAACATTTCAAAATATAATTCAAAATTTTAAAACTCAAAACTCAAAATACAATTCAAAACTCTTTACAAAATTCAAAATCCAAAATTCAAAAACTCAAAACTCAATTCAAAACTCATAACCAAATAAATTTTCTTTTTTAAAAAACTCAACTCACAACTCCACACTTAAATTATAATTTCACACTTAAATGATAATTCTAAAACTAAATCAAACGGAGCCCAAAGTTTTTAGTAGACCTTTGTTCTTTGACTTTTCTAATATGTCTAGTTAAGCATTTTGGGATTTGCTTAAATGTATTTTTCAACTTTTTACAACAGTATACGTAAAAAAATAAAGAGGTGATATAACCTAAATAAGCGCACTTATCAAATAACCTTCACGTGGTTTGTGCCATGTGTGGTTTACCCATTAATATTAGGAAATGACCACATAATCCCACGTGATTTATGGATTGCAGTGTACCATTAAATATTGAACCTAAATTTCAATGTATGAAAATTAAAAAGTCAAGGGCCAAAGTGATATAGGGGGGCTGTTAGTATAATTCACCCAAAAATTAAAATACATGTACTTGAGGGCAAAAGTGTATTTTAACAAGTTAATTCCATGAGATTGTTTATCCCACCATTTGTATCTCACATCCCCTATAATACAATAATCTCACATATAAAGGACATAGAGTCTGATTGAACTCATAATCCGACCTACAAATTTTCAACCAAACAATAGACTACTCCTGAAATGGACATGGAGTCCAATCTCCTTTTTCAATCCTTCCAAACAAAAACCCTAGCTTCCTTTCAATCTAGATCTTGGACTACAGGGGGTTGTCTCAGTTTGTGCAGTTTACTATGAGCTCTATTTTGATAATTTGAATCGTTTATTTGTAAGGCTTTTTATGTATGTCATCCAGTAAAGAAATTATGTCAATCTAATAATTTTAGGTCATGGTTTGATTGGCATGTTTTGATTGGCTGACTAGGAGGTGGGATTGGAGTGATAATGAGATGGGTCCCACGTTGACTTATTTGGTACCTTTATTATTAAGTGGGGATTGCTACTCTACGGTGTGTTTGTTTTGAAGGACTAGGGGGTCGGATTGAACTATTAGTCTCACCAGACTAATAGTCTATTGTTTGTTTCATTTTTTTTGTTTCGGACTAATAGTTCCCCTTGGACTATTAGTCCCACAAATATGGAATTATCCTATCCCATGGGAGGGGGTAGGATAGAACCCATGGGATTGGTATCCCATGAGATTATTTTGTGAAATGTCCATTTTACTGTCCATGTTACTACTTAGCAAATAATTAGAAAATGATAAAATAGTCTTTTGAACATTTATAAATTATTTTTTTAGTATTGTTAATTTAAAATTATATATTAAATAAAAAATTTAAATTATAAATTATAAATTTAATTTAATTGAAAATAATAAATTAAAATAATTAAAATATTGTGCAAAAAATAAAATAAAACAAATTTTTATTTAATCTAGCTAAAAATAATTAAAATATTAAAGCTATGTTTAATATTGCTATTACTTAGTAAATAATTAAAAATGATAAAATAGTCATTTGAGCATTTATCATTCTCCATAATATCCCAAACAAACATTGGATAACTAAAAATAATCCAATCCAGACATCTAATCTCATGACTAAACAAACATAGTATACAAATTTAGTCCAATCAAATAATTCCATAACAATATATCCCAGGACTAATAGCCCGATGAATTATAATCCTCCCTTATCTAATCTGTTCCCCTACATAGACTGTTAGTCCCACACCACAGTCGGCTTAGCTTTCCCTCACAGGAGATGAGATTGAAAAATCAATCACTAAGAGATTGAAATACACTTTTACCCTCAATTGTTGCCTTCATTCAATGCTGTATAAATAAATATTTTTTATCCTACATCTCCAATCTAATATTACCATAGCACTAATCCTCATCATTCATTCCCACTTACTCATAATCTCATTCAATTTAATCCGTGAAACAAACGTGGCCTTAACTTATTTAATTTATGGCATTTGTATCTAAAAAAATAAAAACAAGTGCGTATTTTTGAAATAAATCATTTTTTTGAGTCATAAACATAATAAATTGAATATATTATAATTATTGAATCGACCTAATATATTTTTCTATGACATACATGAAGTGTTTTATAAAATGAACGATTCGAATAATTAAAATAGAACTCGTGATAGGTCCACAGGCTCAAACAACTACATCCAATACATTGATCGGAGACGCCCAAACTTGCTTAAAAAAAGTTTTTTTTAAGAAAAAAATTATTTTAAATTTATGTATCTCTTAATAACTATATATATTTATACATATGTATATATCTAATGGAGGTAGCAATTTGTTGGGTCTCATATTTGTTTAATTTTTATTCAATAGTTGTTAACATGTTGAGTGGTGTGGTACTTGAATTTTTGGAAACATATTTTAGAAATCTTACAAACTTTTGGAAAGTGTTAGATTAATATATTTTTTGACTTTTTATATTAAAAAAAATGTGAAATATGAGTTTGATTTGAAGTGATGTAGTAGAAAGGTCATATGACCCAAATAAGATAATTGTGACCAAAATAAGATAAAATAACATGTTCTATTTTAGCACATACCAAATAAGCACAAAGATAAAAAAAAAATTCAAATTTACTTATTTAGTGTACTTTTAAATTTTATATAAAAAGATATGTAAAAAAATAATAATATGACCTAAACAACTCCTTATTGCATTAATATGTTTTGCAGTAAAAATGTGTTTTGCTTTATAGATTAAGTTTTTAACTATTTTCGAACACGACGGTGATTTTGAAGTTTTTGATTCTATTGGTTAGAAAAGTGAGCGGTTCCTATAAAGGGAGATCTAGAATTTTTCCTTTTTTAAATACTTGTATTTAATTAATTTATAACATATTCTTGTATTAGAGTAAATCATATTATTTGGATATTTGATTCAGCAGATTTTAATTCTCATATTTAAAGTGTTTTATAGTTAATTTTACCTTTACAAATATTTTTTGAATAGTTAACAACTTAGTGGTGTGAATATTCATATTTTACAGTATGAATATTCATATTGATGTATGAATGTTCACATTGACGGTGTGAATATCCGTGGAACATTCGCACAGTCAATATGAATATTATTATTAGAGGTATTTTGATAATTATGTTACACACAGGACTTGTTGGAATATAAAAATAATAATTTAGATTAAATGAAATATAAGTAAGTGAATAAGGATTTATGAATAAATGTCCCTTCTATAAATAACATATTACACTACAAATTTAAAGTCACAGGACCATGTTGTTTGGGTCTATAGGGTCCATCATGATTTATGTTTTGTTAATTCAAACTGTTCATTTTTAAAACCAGGATTTGGGGTGAGTATTGTGACAACACTCGTACTGTCACATCCCGTGAGGTTATAATCATATTTTAATAATCCGAATCATTCATATTATAAAGTTGTTGAAAATATTATTCATATAAAAAAATGAGGTTAATTAGACAAGTATAGGCTCCATGACCAAGCCTTAATTGTTTTTTAAAAAAATTATCAAAATCATGATAACCGTTTAAGTTCTTAAACATAAACATAATCATAGTATGGGTTATAGATATTTAGTTAACCTAAATTTTTCATAAATGATTTATTTGACAAATCTTACACTATGAATGGTTCAGATTATTAAAATAAATTCGTGGCACGCCCTCACGGGCTCACAATACGGTGATGTGCCTATAAGACATAACATCAACCCCAAGTCCCAACCTGTAGATCATCTATGAAAAAAATCAGGTTGATCCAATAATCATAATCATGTTAATTCATAACATTTATTTGTAATAAAATAAATGATAAATATTATTTGAAAATAGACTATCTATTTTTTTGGAAATAAATGTAATAAACTAACGTGATTATGATTATCGTATCGACTTTATTTTTTTCTTGATTGATCTATACATTATGGTTTAAAAATAAACAGTTCAAATTATCAAAACGGGACTTATAATGAGTTCCACATGCCCAAAGAATACTGCTGAGTCCACTTTTTGAACTGAAGACAAGCTGTACTTCAAATTTAATAATATTATTTAAAGAACAAATCTTAATAACATTACCTTAAAGAACAAATTAGAGATTTAAGGAATAAATCTTAATGATATTAAATTAGAAATTAAGGAATAAATATTAATGAGATGGAAAAATCTACAATGTGCACCTTATAAAAGGGCATATGATATGCACTTATTGTATGGTCCATATCGTGCCACATCATAAAAAATGACCTGCTAAACCGGTCATGTAACAGGTTACAGAAAGAATCATAACTTTTTTTCAAATATCATAACAATACTAGAATTAATCATAACAATGTTATAATATTCACCAAAGTGTCATAACAAAGACAATATGAATCATAACAATATAATGACAACTCATAACAAATATAGTTATTTCTAATCAATTATCATAACATTTGAATCGTAACATTTTTTACTATGATTCACCATGACAAATCATAACTTTTGGTAGTACAAATCATAACTTTTACTAATGAATCATAACCACAACTTTTTTCTCCACAATCATACTAAGATTAACAAAATGTCATAACTTTTATTAATGAATCATAACCACAACTTTTTTCTCCACAATCATAATAAGATTAACAAAATGTCATAACTTTTACTAATGAATCATAACCACAACTTTTTTCTCCACAATCATAAAAAGATTAACAAAATATCATAACTTTTACTAATGAATCATAACCACAACTTTTTTCTCCACAATCATAAAAAGATTAACAAAATATCATAACTTTTACTAATGAATCATAACCACAACTTTTTTCTCCACAATCATAATAACATTAACAAAATGTCATAACTTTTACTAATGAATCATAACCACAACTTTTTTCTCCACAATCATAATAACATTAACAAAATGTCATAACTTTTACTAATGAATCATAACCACAACTTTTTTCTCCACAATCATAATAACATTAACAAAATGTCATAACTTTTACTAATGAATCATAACCACAACTTTTTTCTCCACAATCATAATAACATTAACAAAATGTCATAACTTTTACTAATGAATCATAACCACAACTTTTTTCTCCACAATCATAATAACATTAACAAAATGTCATAACTTTTACTAATGAATCATAACCACAACTTTTTTCTCCACAATCATAATAACATTAACAAAATGTCATAACTTTTACTAATGAATCATAACCACAACTTTTTTCTCCACAATCATAATAACATTAACAAAATGTCATAACTTTTACTAATGAATCATAACCACAACTTTTTTCTCCACAATCATAATAACATTAACAAAATGTCATAACTTTTACTAATGAATCATAACCACAACTTTTTTCTCCACAATCATAATAACATTAACAAAATGTCATAACTTTTACTAATGAATCATAACCACAACTTTTTTCTCCACAATCATAATAACATTAACAAAATGTCATAACTTTTACTAATGAATCATAACCACAACTTTTTTCTCCACAATCATAATAACATTAACAAAATGTCATAACTTTTACTAATGAATCATAACCACAACTTTTTTCTCCACAATCATAATAACATTAACAAAATGTCATAACTTTTACTAATGAATCATAACCACAACTTTTTTCTCCACAATCATAATAACATTAACAAAATGTCATAACTTTTACTAATGAATCATAACCACAACTTTTTTCTCCACAATCATAATAACATTAACAAAATGTCATAACTTTTACTAATGAATCATAACCACAACTTTTTTCTCCACAATCATAATAACATTAACAAAATGTCATAACTTTTACTAATGAATCATAACCACAACTTTTTTCTCCACAATCATAATAACATTAACAAAATGTCATAACTTTTACTAATGAATCATAACCACAACTTTTTTCTCCACAATCATAATAACATTAACAAAATGTCATAACTTTTACTAATGAATCATAACCACAACTTTTTTCTCCACAATCATAATAACATTAACAAAATGTCATAACTTTTACTAATGAATCATAACCACAACTTTTTTCTCCACAATCATAATAACATTAACAAAATGTCATAACTTTTACTAATGAATCATAACCACAACTTTTTTCTCCACAATCATAATAACATTAACAAAATGTCATAACTTTTACTAATGAATCATAACCACAACTTTTTTCTCCACAATCATAATAACATTAACAAAATGTCATAACTTTTACTAATGAATCATAACCACAACTTTTTTCTCCACAATCATAATAACATTAACAAAATGTCATAACTTTTACTAATGAATCATAACCACAACTTTTTTCTCCACAATCATAATAACATTAACAAAATGTCATAACTTTTACTAATGAATCATAACCACAACTTTTTTCTCCACAATCATAATAAC
Source organism: Camellia sinensis (assembly GCF_004153795.1). Classification (NCBI taxonomy): domain Eukaryota; kingdom Viridiplantae; phylum Streptophyta; class Magnoliopsida; order Ericales; family Theaceae; genus Camellia; species Camellia sinensis. The sequence goes on from NW_021025605.1 coordinate 362,000, forward strand.
ATTAACAAAATGTCATAACTTTTACTAATGAATCATAACCACAACTTTTTTCTCCACAATCATAATAACATTAACAAAATGTCATAACTTTTACTAATGAATCATAACCACAACTTTTTTCTCCACAATCATAATAACATTAACAAAATGTCATAACTTTTACTAATGAATCATAACCACAACTTTTTTCTCCACAATCATAATAACATTAACAAAATGTCATAACTTTTACTAATGAATCATAACCACAACTTTTTTCTCCACAATCATAATAACATTAACAAAATGTCATAACTTTTACTAATGAATCATAACCACAACTTTTTTCTCCACAATCATAATAACATTAACAAAATGTCATAACTTTTACTAATGAATCATAACCACAACTTTTTTCTCCACAATCATAATAACATTAACAAAATGTCATAACTTTTACTAATGAATCATAACCACAACTTTTTTCTCCACAATCATAATAACATTAACAAAATGTCATAACTTTTACTAATGAATCATAACCACAACTTTTTTCTCCACAATCATAATAACATTAACAAAATGTCATAACTTTTACTAATGAATCATAACCACAACTTTTTTCTCCACAATCATAATAACATTAACAAAATGTCATAACTTTTACTAATGAATCATAACCACAACTTTTTTCTCCACAATCATAATAACATTAACAAAATGTCATAACTTTTACTAATGAATCATAACCACAACTTTTTTCTCCACAATCATAATAACATTAACAAAATGTCATAACTTTTACTAATGAATCATAACCACAACTTTTTTCTCCACAATCATAATAACATTAACAAAATGTCATAACTTTTACTAATGAATCATAACCACAACTTTTTTCTCCACAATCATAATAACATTAACAAAATGTCATAACTTTTACTAATGAATCATAACCACAACTTTTTTCTCCACAATCATAATAACATTAACAAAATGTCATAACTTTTACTAATGAATCATAACCACAACTTTTTTCTCCACAATCATAATAACATTAACAAAATGTCATAACTTTTACTAATGAATCATAACCACAACTTTTTTCTCCACAATCATAATAACATTAACAAAATGTCATAACTTTTACTAATGAATCATAACCACAACTTTTTTCTCCACAATCATAATAACATTAACAAAATGTCATAACTTTTACTAATGAATCATAACCACAACTTTTTTCTCCACAATCATAATAACATTAACAAAATGTCATAACTTTTACTAATGAATCATAACCACAACTTTTTTCTCCACAATCATAATAACATTAACAAAATGTCATAACTTTTACTAATGAATCATAACCACAACTTTTTTCTCCACAATCATAATAACATTAACAAAATGTCATAACTTTTACTAATGAATCATAACCACAACTTTTTTCTCCACAATCATAATAACATTAACAAAATGTCATAACTTTTACTAATGAATCATAACCACAACTTTTTTCTCCACAATCATAATAACATTAACAAAATGTCATAACTTTTACTAATGAATCATAACCACAACTTTTTTCTCCACAATCATAATAACATTAACAAAATGTCATAACTTTTACTAATGAATCATAACCACAACTTTTTTCTCCACAATCATAATAACATTAACAAAATGTCATAACTTTTACTAATGAATCATAACCACAACTTTTTTCTCCACAATCATAATAACATTAACAAAATGTCATAACTTTTACTAATGAATCATAACCACAACTTTTTTCTCCACAATCATAATAACATTAACAAAATGTCATAACTTTTACTAATGAATCATAACCACAACTTTTTTCTCCACAATCATAATAACATTAACAAAATGTCATAACTTTTACTAATGAATCATAACCACAACTTTTTTCTCCACAATCATAATAACATTAACAAAATGTCATAACTTTTACTAATGAATCATAACCACAACTTTTTTCTCCACAATCATAATAACATTAACAAAATGTCATAACTTTTACTAATGAATCATAACCACAACTTTTTTCTCCACAATCATAATAACATTAACAAAATGTCATAACTTTTACTAATGAATCATAACCACAACTTTTTTCTCCACAATCATAATAACATTAACAAAATGTCATAACTTTTACTAATGAATCATAACCACAACTTTTTTCTCCACAATCATAATAACATTAACAAAATGTCATAACTTTTACTAATGAATCATAACCACAACTTTTTTCTCCACAATCATAATAACATTAACAAAATGTCATAACTTTTACTAATGAATCATAACCACAACTTTTTTCTCCACAATCATAATAACATTAACAAAATGTCATAACTTTTACTAATGAATCATAACCACAACTTTTTTCTCCACAATCATAATAACATTAACAAAATGTCATAACTTTTACTAATGAATCATAACCACAACTTTTTTCTCCACAATCATAATAACATTAACAAAATGTCATAACTTTTACTAATGAATCATAACCACAACTTTTTTCTCCACAATCATAATAACATTAACAAAATGTCATAACTTTTACTAATGAATCATAACCACAACTTTTTTCTCCACAATCATAATAACATTAACAAAATGTCATAACTTTTACTAATGAATCATAACCACAACTTTTTTCTCCACAATCATAATAACATTAACAAAATGTCATAACTTTTACTAATGAATCATAACCACAACTTTTTTCTCCACAATCATAATAACATTAACAAAATGTCATAACTTTTACTAATGAATCATAACCACAACTTTTTTCTCCACAATCATAATAACATTAACAAAATGTCATAACTTTTACTAATGAATCATAACCACAACTTTTTTCTCCACAATCATAATAACATTAACAAAATGTCATAACTTTTACTAATGAATCATAACCACAACTTTTTTCTCCACAATCATAATAACATTAACAAAATGTCATAACTTTTACTAATGAATCATAACCACAACTTTTTTCTCCACAATCATAATAACATTAACAAAATGTCATAACTTTTACTAATGAATCATAACCACAACTTTTTTCTCCACAATCATAATAACATTAACAAAATGTCATAACTTTTACTAATGAATCATAACCACAACTTTTTTCTCCACAATCATAATAACATTAACAAAATGTCATAACTTTTACTAATGAATCATAACCACAACTTTTTTCTCCACAATCATAATAACATTAACAAAATGTCATAACTTTTACTAATGAATCATAACCACAACTTTTTTCTCCACAATCATAATAACATTAACAAAATGTCATAACTTTTACTAATGAATCATAACCACAACTTTTTTCTCCACAATCATAATAACATTAACAAAATGTCATAACTTTTACTAATGAATCATAACCACAACTTTTTTCTCCACAATCATAATAACATTAACAAAATGTCATAACTTTTACTAATGAATCATAACCACAACTTTTTTCTCCACAATCATAATAACATTAACAAAATGTCATAACTTTTACTAATGAATCATAACCACAACTTTTTTCTCCACAATCATAATAACATTAACAAAATGTCATAACTTTTACTAATGAATCATAACCACAACTTTTTTCTCCACAATCATAATAACATTAACAAAATGTCATAACTTTTACTAATGAATCATAACCACAACTTTTTTCTCCACAATCATAATAACATTAACAAAATGTCATAACTTTTACTAATGAATCATAACCACAACTTTTTTCTCCACAATCATAATAACATTAACAAAATGTCATAACTTTTACTAATGAATCATAACCACAACTTTTTTCTCCACAATCATAATAACATTAACAAAATGTCATAACTTTTACTAATGAATCATAACCACAACTTTTTTCTCCACAATCATAATAACATTAACAAAATGTCATAACTTTTACTAATGAATCATAACCACAACTTTTTTCTCCACAATCATAATAACATTAACAAAATGTCATAACTTTTACTAATGAATCATAACCACAACTTTTTTCTCCACAATCATAATAACATTAACAAAATGTCATAACTTTTACTAATGAATCATAACCACAACTTTTTTCTCCACAATCATAATAACATTAACAAAATGTCATAACTTTTACTAATGAATCATAACCACAACTTTTTTCTCCACAATCATAATAACATTAACAAAATGTCATAACTTTTACTAATGAATCATAACCACAACTTTTTTCTCCACAATCATAATAACATTAACAAAATGTCATAACTTTTACTAATGAATCATAACCACAACTTTTTTCTCCACAATCATAATAACATTAACAAAATGTCATAACTTTTACTAATGAATCATAACCACAACTTTTTTCTCCACAATCATAATAACATTAACAAAATGTCATAACTTTTACTAATGAATCATAACCACAACTTTTTTCTCCACAATCATAATAACATTAACAAAATGTCATAACTTTTACTAATGAATCATAACCACAACTTTTTTCTCCACAATCATAATAACATTAACAAAATGTCATAACTTTTACTAATGAATCATAACCACAACTTTTTTCTCCACAATCATAATAACATTAACAAAATGTCATAACTTTTACTAATGAATCATAACCACAACTTTTTTCTCCACAATCATAATAACATTAACAAAATGTCATAACTTTTACTAATGAATCATAACCACAACTTTTTTCTCCACAATCATAATAACATTAACAAAATGTCATAACTTTTACTAATGAATCATAACCACAACTTTTTTCTCCACAATCATAATAACATTAACAAAATGTCATAACTTTTACTAATGAATCATAACCACAACTTTTTTCTCCACAATCATAATAACATTAACAAAATGTCATAACTTTTACTAATGAATCATAACCACAACTTTTTTCTCCACAATCATAATAACATTAACAAAATGTCATAACTTTTACTAATGAATCATAACCACAACTTTTTTCTCCACAATCATAATAACATTAACAAAATGTCATAACTTTTACTAATGAATCATAACCACAACTTTTTTGGCAGCGGACAAGTTTTACACTCCTATCAATGTAAATGTTAACATGTCAATGTGAACATTCACATTGTCAACAGGGCGGGCCGTGGGCGGGTTTCAGGCTGCTACGAGGCGCGGGCCAATTTTACATTCCTATCAATGTGAATGTTAATATGTCAATGTGAATATTCACATTGTCAACAGGCCGGGTCGGGCCCGTCCCGAGCCGTCCACGGGCCGTGGGCTAGTTTCGGGCAGCCACGGGACGCGGGCTAATTTTATATTCTTATCAATGTGAATGTTAACATGTCAATGTGAATATTTGCATTATCAATGGGTCGGGCCGGGCCCGCCCAGGGCAGCCCACGAGCCGCAAGCGGGTTTCGGGCCGGCCACAGGCCGCGGGCTAATTTTACACTCCTATCAATGTAAATGTTAACATGTCAATGTGAATATTCACATTGTCAACGGGCCGGACCGGGCAGGGCCCGCCCCGACTCGGGCTGCCCACGGGTCATGGCCAATTTTACACTCTTGTCAATGTTAATGTTAATGTTAATATGTCAATGTGAATATTCATATTGTGAACGGGCCGGCCCGCCCCCGCCCCGGGCGACGGGCTGGTTTTGGGCCCCTCACGGGCCGCAGGCCAATTTTACATTCCTATCAATGTGAATGTTAACTTGTCAATGTGAATATTCATATTATCAATGGGCCGGGTCGGGCCTATTTTTTTGGCTTGTGGCCCGGCCCGGCCCGACTCGAATTTTTCCGGGCACCCACGAGGATCGACATGAGCCGGGCCCCTACACATTGACGTTATAAACATTCATATTAACGGTGTGAACATTCACATTAAGGGTATTTTGGTAATTATGTCACCCATAGAACTTATTGAAATATAAGAAAATAATGTGAACTAAATGGAATATAAGTAGATGAAAATGGTATTTTGGTCTTCTTATCTCAAATTGGACCTAATGGAATACTCAAAAAGAATATAGGTTTGATGGAATAAAACTCTTAGAAAATAGATTTATCAAAAAAGCTCCCTTAATACTATTATTATTATATTAAAATAAATATTGAACTTGGTGTCCAAACCTTTATGTGTTTCTCCTTGTAGCATAGGATTTGGAGTGCCTATTGGACACCCATGCACGGCAGGCACTACTATGAGCCTAAACAACAACGCATGACCCTTTTGGCGAGTGCAGATCCTCTCCTTGCAAAGCCAAACTTGCGAGCGTGCTTGCAACGGCTGAGATCAGCCGTTGCACATCCAACGGCTGAGATTAAAAAAAAAATGAAATTTCAGATTCGAAACCAGAGCTTCTCTGAATAACCAAATCTCTTTCCTTCATATATATACTTCATCATCATATCACTCTCTCTCTAGAAATTGCATTTGGGTCTCACACAAAACCTCCATTAATGGAATCCTCATCACCAATCTCAATTCAACAGCCTCTCCACCAAGACCCAAATCCCGAATCCTCCCCAAAACCACAACCCCCTCTTCCGTGAAGACTCTTATTTTGTTTCCCATCTCAAATCCTCCGAACGCAAAGCTCTCCAAGAGCTTAAAGACAAGCTCATGGCTTCTCATGGTCCAGACTCCATGTTGGCCATCTCTCTCCTCTCCAATGACAACAAATCAGATGTGATTCTCCTCAAATTTCTCCGAGCCAGAGACTTCCGAGTCACTGACTCGCTCCAAATGCTTCTCAAATGCCTCCAATGGCAAAAAGATTTTTATATATTTGGTTAACACAGTTGATTCGAATTCGATTCATATTCATTGTTGAAAAATCTTTGGAGCAGAGAGTTGAAAGAAAAATGAAGAACGAAGAGAAAGCTCAGTCTCTGTTTGGAATCTCACTCTCTGTCAGACCCATTTGGCATCAATTCCTCATTTGCTCTTCTGGGTTCTTCTTCGGTTGAAATTTCATTTTTTTTTTTTTTTAATCTCAGTCGTTGGATGTGCAACGGCTGATCTCAGCCGTTGCAAGGACGCTCGCAAGTTTGGCTTTGCAAGGAGAGGATCTGCACTCCCTTTTGGCAATGCGTTGTCGATTGCTATTTAAACAGTTGCATTTTTTTCTTTTATAAACACTTCACAAGGCCAAATTATATATATAGTTTTAGTGATGTTATATACTATTTTCTTATAACTAAATGAAATTTTGGGACCATATTAATAAATATAATTAAGAATCGTTGTTTTGTATCTAGTGAGAAAAAGAAATATGGTAAAAATTGTTTATAAATGACATTTTTATTAATATTATGATGATCATATTTATGTATCATATAATATATTACATTTATATTAATAACAAATATGAATAGTGTATTCCATTAAATACTAAATAATTTAAATAATAATTCATGAATGATATACAAAAAAAAAAATTACAAAATGAACGGATTGCATCATCAAAACGTGACAAGTTATGAATTTCACGAACTCGTCAAATTCTCTTAAGTTCAAATTTAAACATGAAAGAATCCAATTTTATATATATTTATGTATCATATTTTATTTATTATTTCATGTGTTATTATTATATTACTTCAAATGGAATCTATCATTCATATCTACAACAATGGAGTGATAATTCAAATAATAATAATATTATGAGGACTATTATATATCACGCATTATTCTTCTTTGTTTTGTATTATTGAATACATGACATTATATTATTTATCTTCACTATTTTACTAATGATTGTTTTTAAATAAATAACTAATCATGAGTATATATAACATACACTATATAAGTGCTCCTACGATATGGTGACAAAAAATAGGTAATATGTAACATTTCTTTTTATCTTTACACATTATATTCTATTCACCGTATCATGTGTCAGCATTCCATCAGTTTGTTGAAACACCACTCATATTTGTTATCAATTATTAATATGAATGTAATACATCATATGATACATAGATATGATCACCACAATATTAAGAAAAAGTTATTTGTAAATAAATTTGTTATCATATTTTTTTATCGCCAAACACAAAATAATGTGTAGAAGGGGAGAAATTAAGGCGCTGATTTAATTATTGGTGTCACCTTAATTAGGCGAATAAGGATCATAAAATGGATAGGGGTCAAAACCCAAGAGAAATGAGTCAACCAAATAATCGAACCAAATCCGACCCGCTTGGAACAAATGCGTCGTGAGCAAGTCCAAGGGAACTTGTTAAGGTACTACTTGCCAAGGTACAGCTGCTGAGGAAGACCCTACCTCAAAGTCGCCATTTTTATTACGGCGTCACCTTTGTCATTTGATCAAGGAAGGGGATTTGTGGCAACTCCAATCTCTGCAAGTACCTTATGAGGCATAACAACCTTCGAGATGGGCCTAGTTCATACAAAATAATGCAAAGACACTTCGTGCGGATAGTAGACACCAAGGCACTAATGTTAGAAATGGTTATAAAATTTTAGATAAACATCATATGATACATAGAAATGATCACCATAATATTAAGAAAAAGTTATTTGTAAATAAATTTGTTATCATATTTTTTTATCGCTAAACACAAAATAATGTGTAGAAGGGGAGAAATTAAGGCGCTGATTTAATTATTGGTGTCACCTTAATTAGGCGAATAAGAATCATTAAATGGATAGGGGTCAAAACCCAAGAGAAATGGGTCAACCAAATAATCGAACCAAATCCGACCCGCTTGGAACAAATGTGTCGTGAGCAAGTCCAAGAGAACTTGTTAAGGTACTACTTGCCAAGGTACAGCTGCTGAGGAAGACCCTACCTCAAAGTCGCCATTTTTATTACGGCGTCACCTTTGTCATTTGATCAAGGAAGGGGATTTGTGGCAACTCCAATCTCTGCAAGTACCTTATGAGGCATAACAACCTTCGAGATGGGCCTAGTTCATACAAAATAATGCAAAGACATTTTGTGCGGATAGTAGACACCAAGGCACTAATGTTAGAAATGGTTATAAAATTCTGGATAAAATCAGAATTTTTTTTTAAATTTGGTCTATTTTTAGGTGGGTCCCGTGCGTCGATTTTCACGGGTCAAAGTGGTAACGCGTTCTATGCCGCGTTGTGATTTACGTGGTATATTTGGTTGCTCAAAACCATTACCGAGTGAATGAAAAATTGAAGCCAAAGTGTGCTCCATGAAAATGGAGTTTTGGTGAAAATTCCTTAAGGTTGTAAAATGGCTTGTCCCACATTGATTTGGTGGGAAGTTTTGAATGAGTTTATAAGGCTTGTGTTTGGTACTTGGGGTGTGCCCCAAGGGGTACCCAAGTGTCTTAGAAGGAGAGGTTATGGGCAAAATGGGCTAGACCCATTGGACCCAAAAATCACCACATGCGCGCCGTCGAGCAGGCGGGTGTGAGGTTGGGCTTGTTCTGCCCAATACTAATCTTTTTGGGCCAAAAACATTTGAATTTAATTTTATTTTGTATAAAATAAAATCGAGAATTCAAATTAAACTGGAAAATAAACTGGTTTGGTTTTACTATACATCCAAACAGGGCCCTTCCGAAATAAACTAGTCTGGTTTTTAACGTACATCCAAACAGGGTCCTTCCCGTTTTTGTATCTGTTTAAATTATGAACCCAACAGATTCAAATCTGTTTGAATTAAAAACCAACAGGTTTCATACCTGTTCAATTCAAAACCAGCAGCCACCTTTACATCTATAAATAGACTAGCCTCCCATTTGGATTTTACTGAAATTTTCGTACTCCATCCTCTGCTATAAATCTCTGCATTTTGCTGCATTTAATTTCTAAAAGAAAGAGCAACACTTGGTGTGTTCGTAAGGCAAACAATTTGTAGTGCTGCTATTGTTTGTAGTGGATCATTTCATCTTGGGAGATAGACGTCCAAATTCTGAAAGCACCGTGGAGAGGACGAATCTGTCTTAAAGACACAATGTCAAACACTGGACTTGATCAGATTATAATTCGAACAAATTAAATCAAGTAAGTTATTTAATTTATTTTCAGTGTTATTGTTACTTATTTAAATCAAATTTTAATTTTGTTTTTGTAACAAAATAAAATCTATTTTTATTTATTTATTTTTATTTCGAGTTTGATTTTTGTAATCAAACAAATTCTCCCATTTCCTTTATTTCTTTATATTCTGGTTGTTGTTTAGTACACAACAAAATTTAATTTATTTAAATACAGTGAAGATTGTCCTACAATCTTAAGACATAATTTTATCTTTGGTATCTTCATTGTATTTAATTTTCTGTAATTTTATAAAGGCATATTCTAGTTGGAAAAACAAATAGTGATTTATGCTATTTGACAGATAGTAGTAATATACTGTCTCTTTTCTTTGACAACTAGTAGTAATATACTGGTGTCATTAACAATTGCAGAATATTATTTGGTGTTACAGAAAATTAGCTTGGAATTTTTTTTTCTAGTTTTAGTAACAAGGAAAATAAAATTATTTTGTGTTTTAATTTATTTTCTGGTTTTGGTAACTAGAAAATTAATTTGTGTGTTTTTTTGATTTTTGTAATCAGATATTATTGTGGTATTTTATTTTCTAGTTTTAGTAACAAGGAAAATAAAATTATATTATTTTCTAGTTTTAGTAACAAGAAAAAATAAAATTATTTTGTGGTATAATTTATTTTCTGGTTTTAGTAATTAAAAAATTAATTTTGTTAATCAATCATGTAACTTTGTGTTTCAGTTACAATTTGTACATTTTGTACGTAACTTATGGTTTTGTTTGGAAGGTCACTTAAACCCTTTGTGAAAAGGTGTTAGTACTTGGAAGTATTTGATTCTGGAGTTAAATATTAGTTTTACAAACTAATTTCATTTTTATTACGAAAAAACCCTTATGGCAAGTTTTTCCTTTATTGGTTTACTGATTTATTCTTTAATTCTGTGAATAGTTTCTGCACATGAGTCGGAATATATATATATATATTCACAAGAACATTTTAATGTGTATATAATTAGTTTATTTATGTACAAATCAAACTGATTAAATGAATGTATGTTTTGTCATTTTTGGAGTTTAAAATTTAAAACACGTTGAATCTTATTTATGGGTTTTTTATCTCATGATGAAAGTTATGGGATCTTGCATGATTAATTTATTTTGTTAATTCATTATTTTTAGTTGATGCGTTTGATATACATGTATTGATATCAACTCTAGTTATTTCTTTAAAAAGTAATGTCATGTGAGTTGGAATGATAAATTGATTTGTTGACTTTGGACATAAGCAGATTAATTTGAATATTTCTCATCAATTTTGAATAGGTGTTTAAACACCAGAGAAATTTAAACATGAAGATGTATGTAGTTATATCATTCCATTTAATTGGAAGTAAATTTAAGAAATCTTTTATGTTGATTATTAGTTTGTTTTGAATTTGTGACATGAGATGTTGTTAATAATTATTTTACTTGCGTAGTAGAATTTGTTAAACCATAAACCATTTTATTAATATGGGGGTGTATCTCTTGCATTAATTGAGATAATTTAATTTTCTTTTGTCACAAATATTTGGTTGTACCTCTTACAATCAAATGGGTTTTTTGAATTATTTGATTCTTAGGCAAAATTTTTGTTAGGATATGATTTTGTCAAAACATTAATTCTGATTTGTGTAGTCATAATTATTTTGGATTTTTCATTTGAAATTATTGAATCATGATTTGAAATTTATGAATCAAGCACATCATAAATAACAAGTGATGGATGTTATTTTTTTTTATATTAGAAGTAATAGGGGTGGTGAATATGATGCACCATTAAATGAATTTTGTGCACAACATGGCATTTTTCACCAAACTACAGCCCCTATTCCCCACAGCAAAATGGAATTGCTGAAAGGAAGAATAGAGCCCTAAAAGAAATGATGAATGCCATGTTACTAAGTTCAGGCTTACCACAGAACTTGTGGGGGGAAGCAATATTGTCTGCTAATTATGTTCTTAACAGAATACCCCATAAGAAAACCAACAGCACTCCTTATGAATTGTGGAAAGGTCGACCGCCTTCCTACAAATACTTAAAAGTGTGGGGGTGTTTGGCAAAAGTTGAAGTTCCTGTTCCTAAAAAGACTAAGATTGCACAAAAAACAGTAGACTGTGTATTTATTGGTTATGCTCAAAATAGTAGTGCATATCGGTTTCTGACTTATAAATTAGAACTACCTGATATAAATGTGAACACTATTATAGAGTCAAGGAATGCTGTGTTTTTTGAAACATGTCTTTCCTTACAAGAAAGGACAGGAATTAAGTTCACAGAAAAGAACTTATGATTGTACACAAAGTCAAGAGACTAATGACAATCAAACACAAGACACTAGTAATAGTCTCAACCAACAGGATTTAACTGATGATGAACCAAGACGAAGTAAGAGAGCAAAAACATCAAAATCCTTTGGTCCAGATTTTCTGACATACTTGTTAGAAAATGAACCTCAAAGCTTTAAGGAAGCAATGACAGGTCCTGAAGCACCTTTGTGGAAAGAGGCTGTTAATAATGAAATTGAATCAATTATACAAAATCATACTTGGGAATTGGTGGATCTTCCACCAGGTGCTAAACCTCTTGGATATAAATGGATATTCAAGAGAAAAATGAAAGCAGATGGTTCAATAGACAAGTATAAAGCAAGACTTGTTGTTAAACCACCACTCACCACCCACCTGCCACCACCACCATCCACCACTTGCCACCACCAGCCATCCATCACCACCAGCCACCTGCCACTCACTCGCCACCACCAGCCACCTGCCACCACTACCATCCACCACATGCCACCACCAGCCATCCATCACCACCAGCCACCTGCCACTCACCAGCCACCACCACCCACCATCACCACCATCCCGCCACATTTAATTTAATAACATCATATTTAATTGTCTTTGCTAGACTATACATAAAATTGCATATTACACATTGCATGAACAACATGTTTAATTGTCTTCGTTACTAAGAAAACCATTACCTTCATTGCCCATGTGATGATCTTTGTGTTTTCTTTCGTTTCATTGTCATTTAGCCCAATCGTTGTCCTCAGTATTAGTTATCCTACAAGAAGATAAAAGAAGTTAGTAAATCACAGTTACATAAAGTGGGCGAAGTTATGTAGTCAAGGATGATTTGAATTTAGCTAGAACACCTGTAGACATCTGTCTTTATTTATCAAAAAATAAAGGTGACGCAGTGTCTCAGTTAAAATACTCCCAAATCATTGGAAGCCTAATGTACCTAATGAATTGTACTCGTCCTGATATAGCTTATGCTATCAGTAAATTGAGTAGATACACTAGTAACCCCGGAGATGACCATTGGAAAGCGATCATTCGGGTTTTTAGATATCTGAGATTCACCCGTGATCATGGTTTGAACTTTACTCGATATCCAGCAATACTGGAAGGTTATTGTGATGCAAATTGGATATCGGATACTAAAGATTCAAAATCCACAAGTAGATATGTCTTTACTCTAGGAGGCGATGCTATTTCTCGAAAATCCACGAAACAAACATGTATCGCATGATCCACAATGGAATCCGAGTTCATTGCTTTAGACAAAGCAGGGGAAGAAGCCGAATGGCTTCGTCACTTCTTAGAAGACATTCCAATGTGGCCAAAACCTGTGCCAGCTTTTTGCATTCATTGTGATAGTCAATCTGCAATAGGTAGGGCACAGAATCATATGTATAATGGTAAGTCACGACATATTCGTCGTCGACATAATACCATTAGGCAGTTGTTGTCAAATGGAATAATCTCTATAGATTATATAAAATCTAAAGAGAATATTGCGGATCCGTTAACAAAAGGTTTGACGAAAGAGCTAGTGTATAGTTCATCGAAGAGGATGGGATTAAAGCCTATTACATAAGAGTCGTCATAATAGTAACCCTACTTATATGACTGGAGATCCCAAGAACTAAGTTCAAAATGACAACTAAGCTATGTATGGCTCGCTAGAAATCACCAAGGGATTAAAATTGTCTACCCATTCCTATGGTGAGAGTGATATCTGCAACATATGTTGTATGCAGGGACATAAGGATAAGCTTTGCTTTTAATGATTACTTATATCTTGATTGAGGCATAAATCAAGACGAGTATAAGGAGATACTCACAATAAGAATCACCTATATGAGTGTTGAACTGGGGCCGGTTCTATGAGAATTTCCTCAAGTTTGGTCTATTTTTTCGGTGGGCCCCGAGTGTCGATTTACTCGGGTCAAGGTGGTAACGCGTTCTATGCCGCGTTGTGATTCACGTGGTATATTTGGTTGCTCAAAACCATTACCGAGTGAATGGGAAATTGAAGCCAAAGTGTGCTCCATGGAAATGGAGTTTTGGTGGAAATTCCTTAAGGTTGTAAAATGGCTTGTCCCACATTGATTTGGTAGGAATTTTTGAATGGGTTTATAAGGCTTGGGTTTGGTACTTAGGGTGTGCCCCAAGGAGTACCCAAGTGTTTTAGAGGGAGAGGTTATGGGCAAAATGGGCTAGACCCATTGGACCCAAAAATCACCACACACGCGCACGCCGCCGCCGCCACCGTCCGTCTGGTCGGGCGAGCTGGGCTGGGCGCGGGTGCGTGGTGTGAGGTTGGGTTGGGCTTGTTCGGCCCTATACTATAAAATCCAGAATTCAAATTAAACTGGAAATAAATTGGTTTGGTTTTACTGTACATCCAAACAGGGCCCTTCCCGAAATAAACTAGTCTGGTTTTTAACGTACATTCAAACAGGGCCCTTCCCGTTTTTGTATCTGTTCAAATTATAAACCCAACAGATTCAAATCTGTTTGAATTCAAAACCAACAGGTTTCATACCTGTTCAATTCAAAACCAGCAGCCACCTTTACATCTATAAATAGACTAGCCTCCCATTTGGATTAAACACTCAATTTTCGTACTCCATCCTCTGCTAATTATATTCTTCATCTTGCTGCATTTTATTTCCGAAAGAAAGAGTATAAACACTTAGTGTGTTCGTAAGGCAAACAATTTGTAGTGCTGCTATTGTTTGTAGTAGATCTTTTTATTTTGAGTTTGATTTTTGTAATCAAACAAATTCTCTCATTTCCTTTATTTCTTTATATTCTGGTTGTTGTTTAGTACACAACAGAATTTAATTTATTTAAATACAGTGAAGATTGTCAAACAATCAAACACTGGACTTGATCAGATTATAATTCGAAGAAATTAAATCAAGTAAGTTATTTAATTTATTTTCAGTGTTATAATTATTTATTTAAATCAGATTTTAATTTTATTTTTGTAACAAAATAAAATCTGTTTTTATTTATTTATTTTTTATTTCGAGTTTGATTTTTGTAATCAAACAAATTCTCTCATTTCCTTTATTTCTTTATATTCTGGTTGTTGTTTAGTACACAACAGAATTTAATTTATTTAAATACAATGAAGATTGTCCTACAACTAATAGCCAAGGCTTACTAATTAGAGCTGATAGCAGGCACCAAAGATACCAGTATACCTGTAACCGGTTTTTCGCGCTCCTCGGAGGGGTTTAGTTTCCTCAGACGCAGTGTTCGGCCTCTCGTGATTCTAAATCTGGTTTCACAAGTGCAATGTGAAACAGAAAAACGAATGAGAGTCCAAATCCGACAAATCTCAAATCCATTAATCATCAGAGATGCCAAAAATAGACTGCATTGCCAGATTTTAAAGTCGTCACCTAATATTTTTGAAAAATTAGGAAACTCGTGACTCGTGCCAAAGGCCACTTGTCCGTCATAACAAAAGTTGTCTTGGCTCGAGAACTTAAGTATGAGAGGGGAAGGTCATGAATTGAGTACCCCACTCACCCGATCAAAGATCAGCTTCTACTAAATCATGATGTGAATTTTATAGATATTATATGCTTATGTTCTGATTATTCATTACTATGTAAAGCAAACAAATATAGACCACATCACTTTTTTTGGAATGCTTTGATTTCATGTTTTCTTGAAATGAATTTTTGAATATATAAAATGAGCTCATATGTACTACAATCAAAGTCATTCCAATTTAAGCAAACTAGCCTCCATCCACAAGTATTCATAGAGATATTTCAAATAAGCGAGTAGCCTCATGGTAGTATACTCGACTTGGTAAAAAAACACATATATGATATGCTAAAGGCAAAAATGCTCACCTAGTATTCAACCATGGCAAGTCAAAGAAAAGAAGATAGTTAGACAAAATGCATGATCCTAATATGCAAAATGGCTAATGCGACGCATACAAAAATGCTACTATTAGATTCGGCTATTAACATGACATGTGAAGCAACTAAAAGCATGAGATAGCGCACATAATCATTTAGGAATTGGTAAAAGCATTATGCATGATGAGTCGAATCTTTAATGCATGCGAAAATGGATACAAGGCATGGAAATGATATGAAGTGAAAACATGATGCTTTATACAACCACGGTAAGCATGTAAATAAAACGGAGAAAGAAATGGAGGTTAGAAGACATACATCAAGTGTTACAAATTTGCCCTCTTCACAAGAGGGTCTGAATGTCTTAATTAACTAATTATTACAAAACACGAATAAATAAATAAATTAATTATTACATAACATGAATTTCAAAGGAACTAATCTTAATGAATTGAATGAGAGGCGGTGAATCGCGTGCGCATAAGCAAGAACATCCTCCAAAACCCCCCTCTGCTTATTGCTAGAAACTGCCATGTTCATAGTCAGAAAACAGTTCTGTTTGAACCTCAAGATCTACTCTGTTTTGCTAAAAAACCACCACTGTCGTACAAACAAGGTGGTCAACCGGCCTAATGAACTGGTCGACTGTACACTTTGATGGCTGGTCGGCCACTGTTTTTGGAAGAAAACCTACTGCAACAAGATTGGAACAGAACAAAAACAGACGGTTTCCAAAGGATGTTCATCCTTCATGTTCCCTCCTACCATGAAGATTTTCAAGGAAATAGTAGGTTTGCTTCACAAATCATCAAACATCTCAAGGGTATTTAGATGATGATTAATGAAGCAATGGGACGAAAATCAGTGAATACAAAGCTAAGGCAAATTAAGAAGATGAAGCATTCAAAGAGATGGCATGAAACTTACTATATCTCATGAAAAATAAGAGGAACTGAGTACTCAAATTTAGGGAGAATAGGTTTAGAGAAAGCCATTCTTGAAAATGAAGCTTACAAACAAGAGATTACATCATTGAGGAAAACAAAGAGACTCTTCTTCCTACTCATGGTAGATGGATTGAAATCCACTTCCATGCTTCAAAAGGAACTAGAAGAGAGTCTCTAATACCTCCGATGAAAAAGCTCTCATATGACTTCAAAGCAAAATCAAAACAAGACTAAGCAAATGAATGAAAGTGATAAAGAGTTGTTGTATGCTCATCTTCCTACTCATGGAATAAGGATAAGACATCCCTTTCCATGCCTCAAAGATGGAACTAGAAGAGAGTTTACAACAACTTTGAAGAAAAGAGAGAGAGTCAAGAATCAAGCTACCTATTTAAGGCTTTAAACACATATATACGGTCCATATTCATACAAAATTATCTAAAACAATGCTGAATTTGAAGAAAAAGAAGAAAAAGCATAAAGAACACCAATAGAACATCACTAATGGATAAACCTATGGAAAGGTGGCTAACCCTTTCACTTTTAACAATGTTTAAATCATATTTTAAAGCCTTGAAAATCAGTATTTAAAACAAAGGCTGAAGAACAATAGAGTAAAAAAATAGGTAATGAAAGATCAACCTCTAGAAAAGAGGAAGAGCTTCTTGATTCACAAACACTCTTAAGTACCTGAAATCAGTTTCAAAACTTCAGCCAAAAACTTCAAATTCAAGCTTCAATGGTGTATCTATAGTGTATCTATTTTGATTATCAAGAGAGAGAGAGAGAGAGAGAGAGCTTTGAAAGAACTCCTAAGCTTGTAAAACAATTCTCCAACCCATAATTTGAAGCAAGATGGCCTATTTTGTAGATTTTCCACCACCTTCCAGCAAAATTATCTTTAAAAGAGAACAGCTAACCAAATCCCGTGCATGGGAGCAGCCTGTATTATAAATATATTTGTTGCGCTGAACATGGCCGGTCGGCCCAAATAATGTGGCCTGCCGGCCATCTTTTGGTCTTGTTACTCTTTGAGTGATCAGGCTAGAAAAAAAAAAGTTTTGGTCTAAATGGGGTGCAAGGTTTGGGTTTGAAACTCAAGACCGAATTCTTTTGCTAAAGATTCGAAAGATTGCACAGTGTAACATTTCATTATCGGGTGTTTGGAATGAAGCACCTAAATCTTAGAGATAGTCAAAATAGGGTGTCTACAATACCACGGCGACCCCATAAAGATAAGAATAGGGTAGCCCAAAAGTAAGGGACTCCCTTTCCATATATCCAGGTCAAGGACCTGCCTTGGTTGTACAAGAGGAACCAAGGAAGCCCCTTTGGGCTTGGTACGAGACACAACCCTTGTTATGGCCCACACCTTGAGAAGTTAGGGAGTTTATGGTTAGGTGGCTAAGGATAGAGGAGTTGCTAAGGTAGACACCAATACGGCTGATAGTAGGTCATAAAGTCTTAAGAATACATGTCTTGGGAAAACCGAACTGAGTAAGCAGGTGTCGCGGCAACTAGGACACCTGCTGAGGTTCGTACCAAAAAGGTATATGCTGAGACTCGTGCCAAACAGATAGTACAGTGGCACTCGCTGAGGTTTTGTGCCAAATAGATAGTACATGTCAAGAAATATGTGTCTACCAAGGCCTAATAATTCAGGAAAGAATATCCCACGGCCACTTGGTATATTCTGATATCAAGAAAAAACCTATAAATAGGGCCTAATTCCTAAGGTTTAAGAGAAAATATTTTGGGGATTGGGGGAATACGCTACCTATTTGATTGCATTGTCATTTCCTTCTTCTGAACCACTTGCTCCATCCTCACTTGGGTACTCACTCTCCGATCAACCCAGATTATTAACTCATTGACATAAGTTTGCCTCTTTAAGTGATATTATTATTGTTGCTCATTTTGGATCCCCTATTTAATGATTCCTAATTATATTTATTAACATGGTTCCAAAATTCCTTAATATTTAGGGGTTGTTTGGGATGATCTATATAAGTGTACTTTTTGATTTTGTGGCTAAAAAAGTAAAGAGAAAAAATATATATATTTAGAATAACTTTTTGACTTTTTACGAAAAAATATGTAATAAAATATTGTATCAAATATCAAAATTACTCTTGTACCCTTCCTGGCACATACTGTATGCATTCAGTGCATTGTTCAATTTTGTTGACTTTGGGAATTCGTGGCTTACAATTAGCCACGTCAGTGCATTTGGTAAAATGTGTAAAGATAGGTACACTGACATGCACTTTTGGCTATTAAATTCAAAAGGGCAAATTTGTAATTTTGCCCTCTGTTTATTCAGCATTTTTTTCCTGCCCAAACATGAGAATAGTGTTAACTTTTTTACTTTTTCAGTGACTTTTTTAGAGGATGCCAAACATTGACTTAGTTATAAGAAAAATAGTATATAACATCATTTAGAACTATAAAAACTTTTGGCAAAATGGCAGCAGCAACCATTCCCAAAAGGGTGTCATACGCGATCGTTTTGACTCATAGCAGTGTTTGTTGTGCTTGGGTGCATAGCAAGCAACCCAAATCCTATGTGATGTGTCCCTCATTTTTCTGTTTAAAGCAACAAAAAAAATTATATAAATGAGAATAATGAGACTTAAACCTTGAGTATGATGAAGAACATTCTTAACATTTGACCCACACATAATATATAATAAGTGTATATATATATTTACTTATTTAAATTATACATATCGCGTGTGTCAACCACTAATATAACTTAAATGAACAAAATAGACATTTAAATTCATAACCTGAGAAAAAATTATAATTTTACAATGATTTTTTACTTATATAATAATATTAGGAATAATCCGTGTTTAAAGGCACTCCTAACAAAACTTAAGTATACATTTTAATTTTAATATCGCGTATGTCAACCACTAATATAACTTAAATGAACAAAATAGACATTTAAATTCATAACCTGAGAAAAAATTATAATTTTACAATGATTTTTTACTTATATAATAATATTAGGAATAATCCGTGTTTAAAGGCACTCCTAACAAAACTTAAGTATACATTTTAATTTTATTATATGGCTGCTAAAAAAAATGCTTTTAAAACATTCTATATATAACTCAATTATAAACATTTCGTATTTATTATACATTTGCTACCAAAAAATGTTATAGAAATCTCAATACACACCAACCAGTGCTCTACAATTCTAAAATATAAGAATAAAAATTAAGTAATAAATAATGCACACTAGCAAGTACTCTGCAATCCTAAAAAATAAAAATTAAACAGCAAACAATGCACACCAACTAATGTTCTGTCATTTCAAAAATTAAAATTAAAATTAAAGTCAAACCTTATAAATATATATATATATATATATATATAAGAGATTCAAGACTTTTCGAACTATGTATGTTTACAATAAATGAGTCAAAATATGTATTTTTATAAAAAAAAATGGGTTGTAGCCAGTGTTTCCTCGAAATTCACTTTTTTGAAAAAAATCCCAATGTCTTCAAACTTGTTCGTCTCCAAAATTCACTTTCCAATGTTGTATCAACTTATATGTATCCCTAGTGAGGAGCATGAACTCACATCATTACACCTCCATCGGAGCAATTTTGTCATAATTTTCCTTGTGAACTCCATATTTTTTTCAACCCAATCCTACAAACATTCATATGTCAATTAATTGAAACTATTTGAAGATTATGTAATTAGCATAAATAAACTTATTAATAAATTGTACCATTTGCTAAAAAGTGAAATGATCCACAGAGAATACTATAATAAAACTTCATGATAAACAATATTTGTGGTGAAATTTGGCCCATCTTTGGAGAGAAGGATATTTATATGCTCAAAAGGTGTGCATCTAGATAGTGCCACATATAGTTATCCATGACTAAACACTAGTATGCGCAAATCAACCCCAAATGAATGACTTGTGCCTAAAGGCACTCTAATTAAAACCACCAATCTCTTTCTAATAGTAATGCAAATTAAAAAAATAAATGCATGACAATTCAAATGATTCAACCATTGTATCTAATTTAATATGGTAAATTCCTTCTAATACGAAATTTATAATTACAAGAGTTATAACCTATACAAATCAACATTAATAAAAAAAATTCTATAACCATCTAACAACTTGACAAATTCAAATCAGTAAAATTATAGCATAAAAAAATTAATATACTACATAATAATACGTAAACAGATAATTATTCATACCTATGACATTCTTAAATTGAACATTACTAGAAAAACAATTTAACGGTATCCATGTAATAATTGGTAGCACACGTAAATAATTAATTGTAGTATATTCAATCTCTCCATTGTAAAAGCATCATGAAATTATCATGTGAATCTCAAAAATCCAAATTGATAAATGAACCTAAATAACTCATTATATCAAATAATACCATACCATTTCACACAAAATTTAATTGACACCCAAAAACATAATCATAGTTCTGGTGGTAAGGTTGAGTGTAAGGAAAGAGGAAGAGGCAGAAATGATGGTGGCAATAAGAATGTGTGTAGTGGAAAAGGAATAAGAGACAAAGATAGTGGTAGCAGTGGTGATGGTAGTGTGTATCAATGTATTAAAATGGGACCAGATTGGCCAATCAAATGAATAGCCCGTCAACTATCTCTCTTTAGAGTGAGACTAAACCTTAAAACCGTTTCCTAAATGAAGAAAAATATGTGGGTAATCATATTACCAAAAGCGGAAATGGTTTGGATTGGATGCTTGAGTTATGAGCCTCGTCCGGAAAACCCTTCGTCGTCAATTGAGAAGCTACCAGAGCTTCTCAATGTTGTATCCATACTCTAAATCCCTAGGTTCTATAATGGTGACCTAAAAGGGAAGAACAGAGGGAAAAATTATGCAGAGATTTTTTGGGTAAACTTCCCCAACAATAATACGTATATTTTCTCTATATTAGATATATGATATATATATATATATATATCTACAAATAGAAGTGGAATTGTAAACTCCCACAACAATTCAAACGCTTCATTAGATAATTCCTTAATTATCTTATTTATTAAATAGTGTGAATTGTTTACAACCCATATGGACACTCCATGGGTTATGGGTCGGGTCAAGGGTCGGGTCAAATCCGACCTAATTTACAGCATCTCCTACTCGTCCACATCATTGGTTACATTCACAGCTATCATTTCTCAATCTCTCATTCAGGCCATTCCTCATACGGAAACATAGAGCGTCGAACCTGACGAGAAAGTATAAAATAGGAGTGCTATATTAAGCCACCATAAACAAACATAGCATATCACTCGAAATATCTTGTTTACACCCCAGATTCGTTGGATCACACCAGATCAAACATTTTAAAACCCCTTGCTATCTGTACTCATGATTATATCGTGATCTCAAATCCGACACAATCGCCCGGGCAATAAGCTACAATACAAGGGTGTGATTTCCAACAATTTTTCCTAGTCACTCATATCAATTCACTCGAACTTGACCGCTTTCCTAAACATGGTCCTCTGGATCGTATTCATCGTGACCCTTGGACGACATGCTAAAGTCACGGCATCAAATCATCACTTCATGACATAATTCTAGGTTCAAGGGCATAGTGTAGGCCTATTATTGGCCTAACAGCGCTCACACAATGTTAGAGCAGGGATCCACCTAGCTACTCTCTTAAGTGGTAAACGGTAGTACATACAGTATGATATGTATGTTACGGCGGAGCTCCCACTAGATTGGGTCTGTTACTCTCTAACACCATATGAATCTTAGTCTAGTCACTATATCAACGCCTAACCTACATTTATTAGCATATTCGCTCATCAAGCGCCTATCTAAGATCTCACATTCAGCTATATTCAGGTTTCATGAAGCTTTGGATAACTTCATGTTCGACTTTTTAAAGTCTTATCTTAGCCAATGCTAAGGCGACATCTCATAATGAATCAGTTTTGCTCATTTCTCAAGTTACAAAACATTTACCTCGCTCGCTCTCTAAGCACCTAGATAACTAATGTCTCATCCCACTCGCTCTACAAGCGCCAAAGTGATCACCAATGTGAGAAGGCCAATCTAAGCCTGGTGACATCATATACTGTTACCCAAAAGACAACCTAAGAGTAGGGTGAATTAGGTTTTTACAAATAAAATAACAATACTCTAATAAAAATTATGACTAGCACAATAGATAAATATAGTTAATGAAATAAAAATAATTAAAACAAGTGTTCTAACAACTATGTCAATTAATGATTTTAGCACAATAAAAATATGAAAATTAGCTATGGCCATTTAAATAAATTAAAGAGATAAGGGAGAGAGAGGCAAACAAATTTATAGTGGTTCGGCTTCAACTCGACCTATGTCCACTCCTCAAGCTTCACTTGAGATTTTCCACTATACTCTAGCTTCACAGGGTGCTAGCAACCTTTTTACAGATGGAGCAATCCTCCACAGATTTTACACAGACTTTCTAAGTCAAGAACACTGAGTGTACTACACTCTTACAAGGTTGAAAAGAATGTGTTTTTGCTTTCACAGAAAGCTACAATAATTATCTCTCAATGATAGATATAAAAATGAAACTCTGATTTTTCTGTAAACTTCACACAGGAAAGATGGGCTTAAAGCAATATGACTTAATGTATAATTTCTGAGAGAGGATGTAAACAAAAATTGAAGAACACTTCTCAGAAAATTTTTCAGAGAATAGATGAGAGTGATTTTAGATCAAAGAATATTTTTTGATTTTTTTTCTCACTTGTTTACATTAGAGGCTTTGATATATATAATGAAACTTATAGCCGTTTATAGCCGTTATATTCATTTGAATTTATAGCCGTTTATAGCCATTGTATTCATTTGAATATCTTCCACTCCATCATTACAAATTTGAATATCTTCCACTTGAACCTTTTGAACCTTTTGAATTGCTGTTGTGTTGGGCTGTTTGAACCTCTGTTTTGGGCTGTTTGAACTCCTAATTTAATCAAATATTAAATACATTCTAACAACATTTAGGATAGAGGTTTAGGTGAGAAATAATGGGACAAAATAAATTTTAATTCTATTTTTCTCTTTTAAATAAATTAAAACATAATTAAATAAATCATCAAAATAAATGTTGATTCTATTTTCTTCTTTCAAATAAATCATCAAAATAAATTTTGGATTCCATTTTTCTCTTTTAATTAAATTAAAACATAATTAAATAAATCATCAAAATAAATAAGTTGAACAATCTCTCCCTTTTTTATGATGGCACACAATGATGTTTTGATTTGATTTGATTTGGGAGTAAGAAAAGCTCCCCCTCAAGTCATACTCTATGAATTCATTTCTAAAAACATAGGTTAGCACATGTGTAATAAATAAGCTTTAATTAGAAACATGATATGAGACTAAACTATCAAACTATAAATACATAACATCATATTAGTTTGAAAATAATACCATAATTTGAAAATAATACCATAATACATAACATCATAATTTTCTCCCCATGTGGCATTATCAAAAGGAAATCATGGCTCAGAATCTGAAGGATGAGGAGGAAAATGATAGTGATAAACGCCATCAAAAAATAGATAATCAAAACATATATATATATATATGATTCACTCGCGTCTCTCTTTTTCGTCGAAAATCGCGTCGGACACGTGGCCTCGCTTTTGTGTCAGCCGACCGACAAAAGTGAGATGGGTCAATCAGCTGCCTCAGCTCTCTCTCTTTCTTGTCTTCTTTTCCTCCATCTTCTTCTTAAGCACTCTCTTCGCCTTCTTCTTCCTCATTCGCTTCCATCTCTTTCGTCTTCTGCATGAGAGAGATAGAATAGAGAGACTGAGTAGAGCAGAAAGGCTGCCAAAAATGACCCTCCTTTCGATTACATCTCTCTCTCCTACTACATGGCCTCGTCCCGTTCCCTTACTCTTTTTTCGGACCTAAATGATCCTGTAAGCACTGTTGGGCCGAGTGCCCTGGCTCCTACTCTTCCCAACCTTCCTATGATGTTGATTGAGCAAATAATGACAGCTTAGTCAGACATTGAAGCCAATCATTTCACACTGACGTCCTGTATGGAAATGGTGACTCCAGTCACAAAATTGGCTCACCGACTGCAGAACAGGATGAGTGAGCTCCATCAGGTCAACGCCCAACTCTCTCTGCTCCAACGCATGTACAAGGATGCGCGAACAGAGATAAGAGCACTGAAGGCCAAAAATAAAGAGCTTAAACGGAAGACCACCTCCATGGCCCGATTTGGAGCAACGTCGTTCTTGGCTTTTGATAATCGACGGAGAGTGCTCGCTCCCGACGAAAGCACGGGGGCAGGGACGTCAAGCGTTGCCCAAGGTGATAAAAAGAAGAAGAGAACGGTGGAAGAGGCGAGTAAGTAAAATCAGCGTATGGCCGTAAAAAAAATGAAGGCTTTTTTTTTAATGTAAATATGTTTATTTTGATCGACGTATGGCCGTAAAAAAATGAAGGGTGTTTTTTTTTATGTAAATATTTGTATTTTGATTTGTTTTTGTTTTTGTTTTTATGTTTAAGTACTAAAAAATGAAATTAAAAAGCAGAAAAAAAAAATAAGAAAATTAAGTCTAAACAAAAAATAATAATGGAAAAAAAATAAAAATAAAAGAAATTAAGCCTAATAGAAAAATAAAATAAAATAAAATAAAATAATACCAGCAGAAATTAAACTTAATGGGACGTTAGTGTTGTTGGAATGGTAATGCAAAAAAAAATATCATCAGGGTTTAAAAAAAATCAATGTATGCAAAGTTAATTACCTCAAGATGCAGAACCCAAAAAAAATTACACAGTTGAGAATAGCAAACTGTTAAGGAGAATAAATGTATGAAGGACTTGAAAGCATTCAACTAATATAAATGTTTCCATATCAATATAGCAATACACATATATTATTTTAACAAAAATTAAAGTTTCACAGTCATAACAAAACTTTTTAAGTAGAAATAGACATTCCAAGCTCGCCACAAATAAAATTGAAGCAATCCTAGCTTAGGGGTTTTGTGAAAATATCCTCACATTGCTTGTCGGTGTTTGCAAAATCAAGTACAATATCCCATTTTTGCACATGATCTCTTAAAAAATGATGTCGAATTTCAATATGTTTTGTTCGTGAGTGTTGAACCGAATTTTTGCTTAAATTGATGGCACTAGTATTATCGCATTTAAAAGGAATATGATCATAATGCAAATCAAAGTCCTCCAATTATTGTTTCATCCAAAGTATTTGGGCATAACAACTTCCAGAAGCTATATATTCAGCTTCGGCCATTGATAAAGCAACAGAATTTTACTTTTTGCTAAACCAAGATACTAATGAGTTACCAAGAAAGTAACAAGTGCCACTAGTGCTTTTTCTATCAAGTTTGCATCCGGCAAAGTCAGCATCCAAGTAACTAATTAAATCAAATGCAACATCTCTAGGATAAAACAGTCCCAAATTTTGAGTGCCAACAAAATATCTAAAAATTCTTTTAATAGCACTGAGATGTGATTCTTTAGGATTTGATTAATATCTAGCATACATACAAACACTAAACATAATATTGGGTCTACTTGCAGTTAAATAAAGAAGTGAGCTGATCATACCTCAATATTTTGTTTGATCAATGAACTTACCTTTTTCATCCTTGTCTACC
Organism: Camellia sinensis; assembly: GCF_004153795.1. Classification (NCBI taxonomy): domain Eukaryota; kingdom Viridiplantae; phylum Streptophyta; class Magnoliopsida; order Ericales; family Theaceae; genus Camellia; species Camellia sinensis. The sequence continues at coordinate 388,901 of NW_021025605.1, forward strand.
TTAATAGATGTGCTCATAGGTGTTCCAGCTATTTTGGAGTCATACATACGAAACTTTTTGAGTAGTTCTTTTGTGTACTTAGCTTGGTTGATAAAAATTCCTTCCTTACATTGTTTGATTTGAAGCCTAAGGAAATAATTTTGCTCCTCCATCATGCTCATCTCAAACTCACCTTGCATACACTTAGCAAATTCCTTATACAAGGTTTCATTAGTAGCACCAAATATAATGTTATCCACATATATTTGCACAATAAGTAAATCATCATTTTTAGTTTTAACAAAAATTGTTGTGTCAATCGTTCCTCTAGAAAGATTATTTTAAATCAAAAATTTACTTAATCGTCCATACCATGCACGAGGTTCTTGTTTCAAACCATACAAAGCTTTTGATAGTTTAAAAATATGATTTGGAAAAGCATGATTTTCAAAACCTGGGGATTGTTTAACATAAACTTCCTCATTTATAAAACCATTAAGAAAGGCACTTTTTACATCCATTTGATAAAGTTTGAAATCTCTAAAACATGCAAATGCAAGTAACATGCGAATGACCTCTAATCTAACAACCGGAGCAAAGGTTTCATCGAAATCAATACATTCTTCTTGATTGTATCCTTGTGCAACAAGTCTAGCCTTGTTTCTTATAATTGTGCCGGATTCATCAAGCTTGTTTCGAAAAATCCATTTGGTACCGATAATGGTATGATCTTTAGGTTTTGGCACAAGTTCCCACACTTTGTTTCTCTCAAATTGGTTAAGCTCTTCATGCATAACTATCATCCAATGTTCATCGAATTCGGCTTCATGAAAGTTTTTAGGCTCAATCTGTGAGAGAAAAGCCAAGTTGCTACAAATGTTTTTAAGTGAAGAGCGAGTTTCAATACCTTTTGTAGGGTCACCTAGGATTAAATCCTTAGGGTGATTATGAACAAACTTCCATTCTCTTGGCAAATCATCATTCTTTCCTCCTTCTTCTTGAGGTGGGAGAATAGGTTGTTCAATCTCTTTGTTCAACTTACATGGTTGGTTCTCTTCTTTGTAGATACTTGAATCTTCCACATTTGGTTCCAAATCTATATTATCACCAACAATTTGCTTTTGAGCAGAGATGTTAGTTTCATCAAATGTGACATGTATAGATTCTTCCACAACAAGAGTTCTTTTATTAAAAACACGATAAGCTTTGCTAGTTAAGAAATAGCCAAAAAAAATTGTTTCATCAGATTTTGAATCAAATTTTCCTAAGTTATCCTTACCATTATTATGCACAAAACATTTACAACCAAAAATATGCAAGTGACTAATGTTGGGCTTTTTATCATGCCAAAGTTCATAAGGAGTCTTTTTGAGAATAGGTCTAATTAATGCACAATTTAAAATATAGCATGCAGTGTGAACGGGTTCGGCCCAAAAATATTTAGGAAAATTATTTTCGCAAAGCATTGTTCTACTCATCTCTTCTAAAAATTTATTCTTCCTTTCTACTACACCATTTTGTTGAGGGGTTCTAGGTGCTGAAAAATTATGTCCAATACCATGCTCATCACAAAACAATTCAAATTTCTCATTTTCAAGTTCTCTACCATGGTTGGTTCGAATATTAGTAATAAGAAAGCCTTTTTCATTTTGAATTCTACGACAGAGTTTTGTGAAAGAAGAAAATGTTTAATCTTTATGTGCTAAAAACATAACCCATGTAAATCTTGAATAATCATCAACAATAACAAGACAATAATGTTTACCACCTAGACTAGATGTCCTTGAGGGGCCAAATAAATCCATATGCAATAGTTGTAAAGATCTAGTTGTGGAAATATGAGATTTTGATTTAAATGATGTTTTAGTTTGTTTTTCTTGTTGACAAGCACTACAAAGATGATCTTTTTCAAATTTAATTTTTGGAAGTCCAATGACCAAATCCTTTCTCAAAAGTTTAGCAATTAACTCCATATGAGCATGACCAAGTCTTCTATGCCATAACCAACTATTTTCATTATTAACATATAAACATTTAACATCACCAGCATAGAGATCATTAAGATGAAAAACATAAACATTATCATGGCGATTACCAACGAATAAAGCTTTATGATCATTTGTGCTTTCAATTATGCAATGTGATTTATCAAAAATAACTCGATTACCTTTATCACATAATTGACTAATATAAAGTAGGTTATGCATAAGTCCATCAATCAGTAAAACATTTTCAATAGAAAGGTTAGGAGAAATACCGATGCTACTAATACTGATGATTTTTCCTTTCTTGTTGTCTTCAAAAGTAACAAATCCTCCATCTTTCGATGCTAGTGTAGTAAAGAAGGATTTATCTCCGGTCATGTGTCTGAAACATCCACTATCAAGGTACCACTTCCCTTCTTTAGCTTTGGACTTAAAGCAAACCTACAAGATGACAATCAAGTGTTAGTTTTCGATACCGATAGTTTCTTGGGTCCTTCTTGGTTAGTTTTGTTAGATCCCTTAACAATCCAAATCTTTTTAATTCCCATGTTTATATTATTTTTGAATGGACAAGAAGATATATGATGACATTTATTTCTACAAAAATAACAAGTAATATGAGGGTGAGTTATGAGAGGTGCCTTTTCAAAAATTGTATTGAGATTCTTTTATTTTTTAATAGGGTCATATCCAATGCCCGCTTTGTCGAAAACACATCTTTGATTTCCAATAAGCATGTTGAGATTATTTCTACCTTTTACAAAATTTTCAAGTGTTTTTGTTAAATCATCAATATTGTTTTTTAAAGTAGTTTTCTCATTAGAGATAATATCAAAATCATTTTTTAGAAAAAAAAAAAATCTTTCTTTAATTCTTTTACATTAATAGATAAAGATGCAACAGATTTCTTCAACACATTATTTTGGCACAAACTTTTCTAAATTCATCTTGTAGTTCATGGAATGCATTTTCAAGTTCTTCATAAAGAGTAGTTACCTCATCTTGAGTAGAGTCTTCATCTTCAAAAGCCATGAAACATAAGTTGGCTACTTCATTTTCAATTTCATCACTTGAGCTTTCATCTTCACTTTCTCCCCAAGCTGCTACCATGGCCTTTTTGTTTCTTTTGTAGTTTTTTCCATGATTCTTCAATTTTGGACAATCCATTTTCATATGTCCATGATTTTTGCATTCATAGCAAATAATAGGCTCTTTCTTGTTATCTTTATTGTACTCTTTATTGAAAGGTCTTCTTCCTCCATAATTATTTTTCTTGAAGTGCTTTTTGAGATTTCTACTAAATATGGCATAGCTTTCATCCTCACTGCAGTTTTCATGTTCTTCTTCATTTGATGAGGCTTTGAATGCAATTCCAATTTTCTTTTTGTTTTCAACATCCTCATGTCCTTTCATGGTAATCTCATGAGTCATAAGGGAACCCATAAGCTCATCCAATCCAAGTGTGGAGAGATTTTTGGCTTCTATAATGGCCGTAACCTTTGCTTCTCAATTCTTTGGTAAACACCTAAGAATTTTTCTCACCAACTCATTGTTAGTATAAGTTTTGCCAAGAGATTTCAAAGAGTTTACAATTTCAGTAAATCTAGTAAACATACTTGAAATAGATTCATCAGAGTTCATTTTAAAAAATTCATAACTATGAACAAGCATATCAATACGAGATCCCTTTACTTGGTTTGTACCTTCATACGTTACCTTAAGTTTGTCCCAAATTTCTTTTTCCGAATCACAACTTGAAATTCTATTATACTTCTTAGAGTCTAATCCACAAACAAGGGTGAGTTTGACTTTAGCATTGACTTGCAATAATTTATGATCCGTCTTATCACATTCATCTTCAGTTTTAGGTACACTAATATTGTCTACTAATTTGGTAGGAATTTTTGGACCTTTGGTGACAATAATCCACATGGCATAATTAGCGGCTTGTAGGTATAGGGTCATCTTATCCTTCCAATGACTATAGTTGTTTCTGTTAAACAATGGTGGCCTATTTGTAGCTTGTCCTTCAGCTAAGGTTGCCATGGATTGAAACTCCCAAATGGTTAAATCTAAAACAAGAGTCTAGGCTCTAATACCAATTGTTACCCAAAAGACAACCTAAGAGGGGGGTGAATTAGGTTTTTACAAATAAAATAATAATACCCTAATAAAAATTATGACTAGCACAATAGATAAATATAGTTAATGAAATAAAAATAATTAAAACAAGTGTTCTAACAACTATGTCAATTAATGATTTTAGCACAATAAAAATATGAAATATAGGTATGGCAATTTAAATAAATTAAAGAGATAAGGTAGAGAGAGGCAAACAAATTTATAGTTGTTCGGTTTCAACTCGGCCTACGTCCACTCCTCAAGCTTCACTTGAGATTTTCCACTATACTCTAGCTTCACAGGGTGTTAGCAACCTTTTCACAGATGGAGCAATCCTCCATAGATTTTACACAAACTTTGTAAGTCAAGAACACTGAGTGTATTAAACTCTTACAAGGTTGAAAAGAATGTGTTTTTGTTTTCACAGAAAGTTACAAGAATCGTCTCTCAAAGATAGATATAAAAATGAAACTCTGGTTTTTTTTAAACCTCACACAAGAAAGATGGGCTTAAAACTATACGACTTAATGTATAATTTTTGAAAGAGGATGTAAACAAAAATTGAAGAACACTTCTCAAAAAAAAATTCAGAGAATAGATGAGAGTGATTTTAGATCAAAGAATGTTTTTTGATTTTTTTTGTCACTTGAACCTATTGAACTACTGCTATGCTGGGCTGTTTGAACCTCTGTTTTGGGCTGTTTGAACTCCTGATTTAATCAAATATTAAATACATTCTAACAACATTTAGGATAAAGGTTTAGGTGAGAAATAATGGGACAAAATAAATTTTGATTCTATTTTTCTCTTTCAAATAAATTAAAACATAATTAAATAAATCATCAAAATAAATGTTGATTCTATTTTTCTCTTTTAAATAAATTAAAACATAATTAAATAAATTATCAAAATAAATAAGTCTAACATATACAATGTGTGCTAATAGTATCAATTACACCATAAAACCACATGAATTAATTATTTTGCATAAGGTACTTATAAAAATATCCAACATAGTCAATGAGGTATCCACGATATATCAAATCCTATGAAGTCCTAAACTCTTAACATGAGTTTGGAAAGTATCTCTAGCAGTGGATCAACCACTATCTTCCTAGTGGAGATATGTTGTAGGACTACCTCCCCTTGTGTAATCACACCTTGAATAAAGTGAAAATGAATGTCGATGTGTTTGGTCCTAACCAAGACACTTAGGATCCCTAAAATATGCCAAAATCGTCATACTATCAATATGGATCATAACGATTTCATCTGCAAGAGCCATGATCTCTAGGCACTATAGAAATCTCCTCAACTAAACAGCCTCAAGTATTGTTGCTGAACAAGCAATGTACTCTAACTCCATCATGGACTAAGATGGCAAAAAAATGATCTTCACTGTTTGCCAATGAACAAGTCTTGTGTTACTCTAGTAACGACAGACCACACCCACTATAAAGCATATGTCTAGTTAAGTACACACCATAGTGTATATTAGACTACCAATTGCACTCGCATAGGGAACCATTGCCATTTTTTTTTTTTATCATATGTTCTTAGAGCAAGAGTCAATGCTCAGATTACGTCCCTTCTCAATCAAATTGTCAATGGGTTTGGAATAGTGCATCTGAGACCATTCTAAGATCCTCTTAATGTAAGTCTCTTGAGACAAACAGAGAAGTCTCTTAGAGCAATCTCTCAAGATCTTAACTCCGAGCACATAATTTGTCTCTCCCATATCATTTATTTCAAAAGTAAACGACAGTCATTTCTAAGTGGCAACAATCATTTCCATATCATTTCCAACTAACAACATGTCACCAACATACAATGATATGGTCTTCCTCCATCATCTCAAACCCAGTCAAAACGATGGTTTTTATAGAATCTAAAATACCATTATCTAAATGATTGCTTTAGGCTATAAATTGAACGTTTAAGTTGGTATGCTTTGTGCTGTTGTCTATTAACCTCAAGGCCTTCTGGTTGATCCCTGTAGATCTCGTCATGCAATTATCCATTGAGCAATACAATCATAACATCCATTTGGAAAAATTCCAAATCCAAATATGTGACAATAGCTAGAATTTAGGCGAATAAGGGTCAATCTCACCACTGGGGAGAATGTTTATATCCTCTCTTTGGGTATAGCCCTTCGTTATGAGACGGACTTTTGACCCAACAACCTTGCGCTTAACTTTTAAGACCCACTTATTGCCAATGGTCTTGCGCCCAAGTGTAAGGTCAACCAACTCCCAAACTTGGTTCCGAGCCATAGAACTCATTTCATCCTTCATAGCAGCCATCCACTTGGTAGTATTCGGTGAAACTAACACTTCCTCATAGGAAGTAGGCTCATCAAGATCCAATGGAGCATACATGAAAGATTTCCCCTCAATCTCATAAGACGACGAGGAATGATTCCACGTTCACCTCTATGTAACTGGGATCCTTATTAAGTCATTTCTAGTGAAACACTCTCACTAGAAGGTAAATCACTCCCACTATCTTTGGTGATTTTAGGATGAGACTCTAATTCTCCACTCTCACCAAAAAAAGGTGTGACTTCCTCAGATTCCTGCAACTCAAATAGCACAAGATCTTTCTTTACTTCACCAACACTAGAAAATTCATTCTCAATGAAATTGACATCTTGCTACTTACTTTCAGTCATTCCATTATTAAGATGTTCACTATACTTTACATAACCCTTTGAGCATAATGAGTATCTAATAAACACTTGTTTGTTTGCTCTAGGGCCTAATTTCTCATGCTTATAAGAAGTACTATGAACAAAACCCGCACAACTCCAAGGCCACAAATGCACCAGATCAGGTCTTGCGCCTTTCCATAATTCATATGGAGTCGATGGAACTGACTTTGAAGGCACACGGTTAAGGATGTAGGCAGCAATCATAAAAGTATCTCCCAAAAAAGATATACGGAGGTTGACTTGCGCCATCATCGATCTAACCATTTCAAGTAAAGTACGATTCTATCTCTCTGCTACACCATTTTGTCGCAGAGTGCCCGGAACCATTAATTGCCTACATATCCCCTTTTCCTCACATAGTCCCTGAAGCTAATGTGATAGATACTCACGTCTTTAATCTGTTCGAAGAATGCTCAATTACCTATCTGTCTGATTCTCAACCAGCATCATAAAGCACTTGAAGTAATCCAATGCCTCAAAGCGATGTGAGATCAAATAGACATAATTGAATCACGAATAGTCATCAACGAAATGTAAGGAAATAAGAAGCGCTATGGCGTGCCTTTACATTTATAGGTCCGCAAATGTCAGAGTAAACTAACTCTAGAGGATATAAAGCCCTAGGTGTCTTTCTAAAAGGCGTCCTACAGTTTTTCTTGCCAAACAAGGCTCACACACATGAAGAGTTATATTAGCAAGATGCCTCAATAGGCCTTCTTTAGTTAGTCTAGTCATTCTATCTTTTCCAATGTGACCAAGTCTAGCATGCCAATTAACAGAATTTAATGTATCATTATCATAAAACACATAAGAATATGAGGAAAAATCCAAATATATCATAAATAAACTATTGAAAAGAAAACCTTTTCTATACAAGCCTTTATTCAACTAGGAATCCAAATGACTACTACTAAAACCAAATCCTAGCAAAGCAATAATTGATAAAAAAAAAATTACATTAGACACTAGGTGCATAAAGCACATCATGGAGGAGTAAAGTGCGCCCCAGACACGCCTTGAGCTGATAAAAACCAATTCTAAGAACATCCTCTCGAGTTCCATTACCCAAAGTAACGTATTAATTGCCCACATGTATCTTTCTATAATTCACAAACTCAATTCTTTCTTTGACTATGTGGTGGGTTGCTTCTGAGTTCTACAATCCAATCATAGAGAGAATTAGCAACACATATATGTGAACAAGCACAAGTATTTAAAGAGTTAAGTGAAAGGTCTACCTTCTTTGCATCAAGGCATTCCCGAGCAAAGCGACCTCGCTTCCCATAGTTATAGCACTTGACTTTGGTCTTGTTTTTATTTCCAGCATGCTAACCTCGACGACGCTTCCCTATATTACCTCTCTTAGGACCAAGGTTACCAGTTGTACCATTACGTTTTTTTTGTTTGTTATGCTTAGGCCTGAATGCGTGACGCTGCCCTGCTTGGGAGACCAAGACAGTGTTGCGGTGCGACCCCAGGTGCTCCGCTATAAGCCCAAATTGCTCAAATTTCAAAATAAGAGCATATAGCTCGGTTGCAGATGTGGTCCCATAAGTAATATTCAGTTCATTCCACATGTCATGAGCAATGGGATTTGTCTTAAACTCCCCCGTAAGATCATTGTGCATGCTACTAAGCATGGTATAGTGCTCACATCGATCTTCCTTGACCTAATTTTGATGGGTCTCCATGTCACGATTGTGTTGGGCAATGGTCCTTTCTTCAGATCGGATCTTAAGGGTGATCAATTTTTCTATGACTTCTTGTTCATTAAGCGAATATTGAATTTCATCTTTGGTGAGGTCAGTAACAACATTCTTAAGGGCCATTTCACTATATTGATTGCACAGGGTTTGACATTAGCACACATTATTTTAAAAAAATTATTCCAAAAACACAATTGGCATACAATATTTTCACTTATATAGGGAGATCGAAAGTTTCGCTAAGCTTATAATCATCTCTCCCTCTGTGAGCTAAAATATGACACCTAATTAATTTTGAATAAAATTATTTAAGAGGCAAAACCATCTCTTAATTCCACAATATCAAATCATGCATAATATATATGAGTCCAAAAAATGCACCATACAATTTTGTGCTTGGGCTCTACTTGAAGCCCTGTTGGTAATATGGTGCAACATGTTAAGGCAACCTTAAAATATATTAGTGACAATGAAACACGTCCCCTTACATGGCTATGGAAAAAATACATCCAAAAATAAATAGTTAATTACAACCCAAAAGAATCTTAATACATTGATTCTAATAAAAAAATAAAAAAATAACATGTGAATGCCATTTCAGCAATACATTTGTGGGGTCTACCTCTAACAATACAAGTAAATAAACAAACATGTGTAAAACAATTACCAACATTACCTCCATCCATCCAAACATACATCAACAATAAATAAATGGCCAAAGAATAGAGGTCAAACTACAATTCCTACTAAGGAAAAAAGTATAGTAATGAAAATCTAGGACTCAATATATATATTAGTTCTCAACTAATATATATTAAACAATTAACAAATTAATTGAATAATTTAATAGCACAAAAATAAATGCTAAAACAACCAAAATGAATAAATAAATTATGCAAGATAATTAATAAAACAGAAAAATAATTTTTCAAAATTTTCTTAATTTTTTTTGCAATATTCAGACTTGTACTTTAATTTTCTATAATTTTCAGAATTAAAATATATATAAATATGTGAGAATATCCAAGTAAATTTAAAACAAAAAATTAATTCTGAAAAATAGTGGCCAAACAGATTACACGGAAAAATAGAATAGGCTACAAGGACCACCTACGTGTCGCTCGTGCATCACACGCACATCAAAAATCACGTCCACGCGCTAGCACGCACCCAAAGGTTGTTGTTCTACGTGTGGCACGCGCGCCACGTGGAATGTGCACCACACGCGCCCTTGCATATTGCTGACATCAACCGCGCTGACTTGAGCCATTCTGTTGCTGACGTCACGTTAACGTCAACGTGTCGTGCCACACCTCGCCGATTAGTCGCCTGTTCTACTAACTGTTGGATCAATCTTCTGTGTATATAAAATAAACTGAAAATAATTCAAACAAAATAAAATAAACTTACAGAAATTATTTTGTTGAACCAAATTAATAATTAAAGACCAAGTCCAGTGTATGACACTCTGTCCTTAAGACAGATTCACCCCGCTACGCTGCTGACGGTTGAGTGGCGTCTATCTCCCAGAATACAATGATCTTCACAAACTTGTAGTAGCACTCCACACAAATTTGTACGGCGAACAAAAACCTTGTATTCTTATACTCTCTTTATTTTAATTCTAAAACTAGAATGTAGAGAAATGTAAACAAAAATAATTTGGAGAGCAAATAGAAAGAAATTTCAGACTGAATATTTTTCGAATACGAACACTGCTGGAATAGTAGGTATATATAGGCAAGAAATCTGACCCGAAAAGGTACTTTGAGGAAGTGAACAGGTGTGAATTGAATTTGATCAGATGCAATCTATTTCAAACACATTCTGCCATTACACATGGAATAGTTTTCTTTCCAAACAATTTGAAAAGTAGCCGTTGCACATGGAACAGTTTGAACTTTATTTATTTAAACTATTAGAAATATATATATATATATATATTAAACTATTCGAATAGTTTAATAAATAAAGGAAGAGGTACAAATTTTAGGAAATCACTTAGGAACCCAAAATTTGAATTTAGAATTTGATGATACTGTTTGTTCCAGTGAATGGATCAGACTGGTCCAAGCTCCTCAAGCCCACGTCCAAATGATCAAGCCCACCGGATAACCTGCAAATAAGTTCAACGAGGAACGGGATAGTCCCCCAGTGAACCCTCCGACAAGCAAGTTAGGAAAAGAAGTAGAGTGTGGAGGGAGAGATTAGAGATAGAAAAGCTTAACCTTCTTCTTGTCTTCAACGTTTGCTTATATCCTTTGGTAATCATTTCGCTGCCCCCTCCGACTTGCCCTCCTTGCCGAAAGTCTATGTTGTAGCTTACCTTGTCGCGGTAAGGGGGTCCTGTTCCGAGGAGAGGTGTTGTCGTAATAAATGCTGTGATGGGCTGCATAAATGGTGATGTGCAGTGGCGATAACTTTGCGGATCTTTGTCTGCTGATGTGGCTCGTCCTTTACCTGCCGTGTGTCTAAATTGTCATTGGCTCTTTATGCCATGTTAGACTCCGCTGTCCTGGACCTCACCAGTTGGGTTATGCATTGGGTCTCAAGTGATGGCTTGGATTGTTCATAGTGATTCGTGGCCTTTATGGGCTTATACACGTCAGTAGTCCCCCATTCCCGAGTGCAGCTTTAGTCCAACGAAGGGAATATTAATGAAGTAAATAAGGGTGTAGGGAATGGCAGGAGGAGGTTGACCGGCAGGGGTGACCGAGGGGGTGAACCGACCAGGAGGTGGTCCGACCGTACAGGAGCGACCGAGTGAAGGGCCGATCACGGGAGGACCGACCGCAAGTTGGCGAGTGGAGGGTCGACCATGAGGAGGCCGACCGTGAAGGGGCCGACCGCGGAGGTGGCCGAGTGGGAGGGTCGACACGAGGAGGGCCAACCGCGAAGGGGGCCGACCGCGGAGGTTGGCCGAGTGGGAGGGGGCTGGGGCTCGAGAGCGCATGTCACGTGGTGATTTAAGTGGAAAAGACAGGGTAAGGGGAGAGACAGTGGATCGTGGTCGTACACGTGGCAACATCCCGCGGGGGGGGGGGAGATTAGGCGCTAGACTCAAATGAAACGATGGTCATATAGGTTGTTGAAAAGACAGTTTTGGCGATGATTTGAAAATTTTTCAAACTGGCGAAAATTAATTGGAATCCTTGGAATACGGGCAAATCGTGGCTTTTGGCATTATTCGATTCACCTACTTGTTATGAAAAATCAAAATATTCCAAGTGTGAATTCCTTTGTTGCTCGCGATACACCTTGCAACACTTTTTCAACTTCCTTGCACCTCATCCGAAGCATTCGCAGGCATAACCACAAAAATGGCCCAAGAAGAAACTCGAAATGTCGGTGATCCACTTGGTGATGATGATGCAGTGGAGTTAGCACAGCAATTATAGGATGAGAGGGTGGGGGAGTCGGTGGTACGATCCCATTGGCCTCCACTATGATAGCAGTCCATAAAGCTAACTCAGCAGGGCAGGAACCAGATCACTAGCATACAAAGGCGGTTAGATCAACGTTACTACAGCGTATTTGGAGGCTTCGCGGAAAAAAATACCAGGCGCTGCTGAATCTAGAAGTTTGATTGCCCGATGTCCGACGGGAGGCCATCCGACGTCATGGCCAAGGGAGTTTGCCCTTATGAGAAAGCATTGAAGGCAGGACTAAGGCTGCCCCTGCCGAAGTGGTGGTAGATCTAGAATCATTTGAGGTTAGCAACTCGGGCTAATAGATGCCCCAATGCGTGGAAGATCTTACTGGCCTGTGCAAGTGCGTGGCCCGAAGGCGAAGGAAGGGCGGCACATGACAGTAGCGAATCTTTCGCATGTTCAAGGGCCTCAGGGCAGCAAGGACTTGGTCACTCTGCAGGCAGGTGTCAGGAAAGGGCGGTGGGGGTGGCGGGACTGCCGTCCAACGATCAAGGGGTGGAGACCACAGTTGGTTCTATGTAATCTGCTCAGTGGAGGGGTTAGAGTGCGCACCAATTTGGAAAAGTGCCCACAGTCTGTGGAGGCCAAGGCTGGGAGAGCACAGCAGAGGAGAGGGTTCGAAAGAGGAAAAAGGAATGGAGGACGAAGAAGGGGCCAGGTGGGACGAACTTCCGTTCAGCCGCCGGCTTTGGTTTAAGGGCGGGCGTTGGGTCCCAGCCGAGTGTGGTGGGGACCTCATACCGGAACGGATGTTGCGGAGGCAAGGAGGAAGGCTCAAGAGGCGGAGGGAATCAGGGACCATCTTGCCAAAGCCCAAAAATTCAAAAAATCTCGAAAGCAGACCCGACCGCCAAAGCCGGTTGCAAGGAGAGAATCCAACCGCGACCCAAACCCTTAGGGAAAAAACTTAGGTGAATTCGTGCCACGAGCCCCCCAAATAGATCCTTTGAAGGAGAGGTGTTACAAAGAAGATGGAGGTGTTGGGCGTAGTGAACCGAAGAAGAGGAAAAGTGAGGAGGAGTGAAAGAAGAGCCTGTCTAGAAAAGAAAGAGGGAAGTGAGGGAGAAGAAGACCAGTATGCGCTGAGGGCGCAGAGGGGGGGAAGTATAAGGAGACCCCAGAAGGTAATTGCCCCAAGAAGTGGTGGACATTGGCCTCAGAGGGCACTGGAAGTCGTTCCAGTAGTGGCGGCGTCGCTCGCGAGGCGTCGCGGAGTGGTCGCCCTTAAAGTGCAAGTAGAAGTGGGGCGATTGGCCCTTGAAGCCAAGGGGGGAGAGACAGCCCAGGGGGCTCCTGCACCCCAAGGAGGGGAGTTAGTCTGACTACTGCAATCTACCTGCTCGTGCGGTGGCTGGGCGGCTGAGGGAGAAGAAGGCCCAGCAGGGGCAGGGGCAAACCGCCCTTGTGGGCGATTTAAGAGGAGGCAGCCTTGTGCTCACAGCCAGATCATCAATTGAGGCTGAACTGCTAGGGGGTTATGCTCCGCTCAAATAGAGGTAACACCTTAGAAGAGGCTCTGTTGAGGAAGCTGGGGCTACAAAGCTCAGGCAGCATGAGGCCAAGGCTCAACTTGCAAGTTGAAGAAAGAGGCGCAAAACTGGGGAGAGTGGCCTACGCTCGCAGTTTCAAATG
>NW_021025605.1:416045-454218 GCF_004153795.1 Camellia sinensis
GCCTTTTCCCCTGCTTTGTCTAAAGTTATGAATTCTGATTCCATAGTAGACCTAGCAATGCAAGTCTGTTTGGAAGATTTCCAAGATACAGCCGCCCCACCAAGAGTAAAGACATACCCACTGGTGGACTTCGAGTCTCTAGTATCCGATATCCAATTTGCATCACAGTATCCTTCAAGTACTGCTAGATATCTAGTATAATTCAGCCCAGTATTACGAGTAAATCGGAGATACCTTAGAACCCTTATAATTGCTTTCCAGTGTTCTACTCCCGGATTACTCGTATGCCTACTTAATTTACTTACTGCATAAGCTATATTCGGGCGAGTGCAGTTCATCAAGTACATTAAGCTTCCAATAATTTGAGCATACTCTAATTGAGAAATATTTTCCTGTACATTCTTAGAAAGATACAAATTAACATCTACAGGTGTTCTAGCAAGATGATCATCATCTTTGTTGAATTTGTCAAGTATTTTCTCAATGTAATGAGATTGTGACAAAGCATATCCTTCTGATGTTTTGGTAATTTTCATACCAAGAATTACATCAGCAATGCCCATGTCCTTCATGTCAAAATGTTTATTCAACATTTTCTTGGTAGTTTTAATCATATCATTATTACTACCTATGATGAGCATATCATCTACATAAAGACATACAATGACATAACCTTTGTCAGTGTTTTTAATATAAACACATTTGTCACACTCATTAATTTTAAATTCATTTGACATCATTGCCTTGTCAAATTTAAATGGTGAGTCAAATTTAAATCCATTTGGCGCTTGTTTTAAACCATATAATGATTTAACCAATTTACACACTTTCTTTTCTTTTCCTGGAACAGAAAAACCTTCTGGTTGTTCCATGTAAATTTCTTCATTTAACTCACCATTTAAGAAAGCGGTTTTTACATCCATTTGATGAATTTTTAGATTGTATAGAGATGCAATGGCAATTAGCACTCTAATGGATGTTATTCTAGTAACTGGTGAGTATGTATCAAAGTAATCAAGACTTTCTTTTTGTCTAAATCCTTTGACCACAAGTCTTGCTTTGTATTTGTCAATTCATCCATCTGCTTTCAATTTTCTTTTGAAAATCCACTTGTGTACCCAAGAGGTTTACAACCTGGTGGCAAATCCACCAATTCCTAAGTGTGATTTTGCAAGATGGATTCAACTTCACTGTTGACAGCTTCTTTCCATAAAGGAGCTTCAGGACTGGACATAGCCTCTTTAAAAGTTAAAGGCTCATTTTCTAACAAAAATGTTAGGAAATCTGGACCAAAAGATTTTGAGGTTCTAGCACGTTTACTACGCCTAAGTTCCTCTTCCTCATTTTGATCTAACTCTTGTTCTTGATCATTTTCTTGATCCTGACTAGTAATAGCATCATGAGATCTTTTATTGTTACTAGTTTCCTGTCCAGTCTTATTTGGAAATACATGTTCAAAGAATGATGCATTCCTTGACTCAATAATAGTATTTACATGTATTTCGGTATGTTCTGATTTATGAATCAAAAACCGATATGCACTACTATTCTTAGCATAACCATGAAAATGCAATCAATGGTCTTAGGATCTATCTTAGTCTTTTTAGGACTAGGAATAGCCACTTTAGCCAAACACCCCCACACTTTTAAGTATTTGTAGGATGGTATTCTTCCATGTCACAATTCATAAGGTGTTTGATTTATTTTCTTTCAAGATACTTTATTTAAAATATAATTAGCAGAAAGTATTGCTTCCCCCCACAAGTTCTGAGGTAATCCAGAATTGATTAACATGGCATTCATCATTTCTTTTAAAGTCCTATTTTTCCTTTCAGCAATTCCATTTTGCTGAGGTGAGTAAGGAGAAGTGGTTTGATGAATTATTCCATGTTCTTTACAAAATTCACCAAAAGGTGATTCATATTCACCACCTCTATCACTTCTAAGTTTTTTGATTTTCTTACCAAGTTGATTTTCAACTTCATTCTTATATTGAATGAAAGTTTCCAAAGCTTCATCCTTGGTTCGAATTAAATAAACATAACTATATCTAGTATAGTCATCTATAAAAGTGATTACATACTTTTTCCCACCTCTGGTTTGTATTGATTTAAAATCACAAATGTCACTATGAATTAATTCAAGTGGTTCCGTACTTCTTTCAATTGAATAAAAAGGAGTTTTAAATAATTTTGCCTCAACACAAATTTCACATTTATGATTTGAATCAATGTCAAATTTAGGTAAACATTCCATATTAATTAATCTACGCAAAGATCCATAATTAACATGTCCTAGTCTACCATGCCATAAATTTGAAGACTCAAGCAAGTAAGAAGAAGATGTAGTATTATTAATAACTGAGGGTACAACGGTCATTACATTTAACTTGAAAAGGCCATCAGACATGTAACCTTTTCCTACATACATCCCATTTTTAGTAAGTACAAATTTGTCACTCTCAAATACTAGCCTAAACCCATTCTTACTAAACAAAGATCCGGAAACAAGATTCTTGCGAATGTCCGGTACATACAGCACATTGTTGAGAGTGAGTTCCTTTCCTGATGTCATCTTGAGTACAATCTTTCCTTGTCCTTCAACTTTGGAAGTTGAGGAGTTGCCCATAAAAAGTTGTTCACCATTGTCCACTGTAGAATAAGATGTGAACATCTTTTTGTCGGCACAAATATGGCGAGTAGCACCAGTGTCCACCCACCATTCTTTAGGATTTTCGACAAGATTTGCCTCGGAAACAACTGCAGAAAGATTAATGTCTTCGACACTATTGGAAATATTGTCCACTTCGGTCATATGGGCTTGAGCAGGCTTCTTGCTTGTTCTTCTTTTGCTTTTGCCTTTGCTACAGCAATCTTTGGCCCGATGTCCCTCTTTGTCACAGATGTAACATTTGCCATTAAACTTGTACTTTTTATTATCCCCCCCTTTAGAGCCTTGTGATGAACTTTCTCCAGAAGACTTTTGTTTCTTAGTTTTTGAAGCATGTTCCACCACATTTGCCTTGGACTCCATCGGATGCTTACCAGCCCGCTTTTCAGAATTGTGGTTGTCCTCCTCAATCCTCAAATGCACAATTAATTCGTCCATAGAAATTTCTTTGCGCTTGTGTTTGAGGTAGTTCTTGAATTCCTTCCAGCCTTTTGGTAATTTTTCAATTAAGGCTGCAACTTGAAAGGATTCATTGAGAGACATACCTTCTGCGTGAATGTCATGCAGAATGAGTTGGAAATCTTGAGCTTGGCTGATCACAGTTTTTGAATCAACCATTACAAAATCCAGGAATCTGCCAACCACAAATTTCTTTGAGCCGGCATCTTCCATTTTGTACTTTTTCTCCAAAGACTCCCAAAGTTCATTTGCTGTCTTGATAGGACTGTAGACGTTGTATAATGTGTTATCAAGTCCATTCAAGATGTAATTCCGGCAAAGGAAATCGACATGTTTTCAAGCATCAACCGCAGCAACCACTTGCCTGTCGGTTTCATCCTCTTTCAGGATAGGAGCATCTTTACGGAGGAAACGAGCTAGGTTCAGAGTTGTAAGATAGAACAACATTTTCTGTTGCCATCTTTTAAAGTCAGTTCCTATAGCGATCCCGGTTGTCCCTTTACTGTTCTGTTGTATTCCGGACTCGGTTCCGTAGAGTTGGTAGTTGTATCTATCTTGTTGTCATCCTTTAATTCCATTTGTTTGAGTTCTAGGATGTGTTGGGCATGTTTCGAACAGGTAGGTTGAACCTTGGTCTGAAATCTTGTTGCCAGGTTTTTAGTCGTTCCGCTCGAGCGGGCCTTGTTGCGCTCGAGCGGAGATTGCACGCTTCCAGTTTTTCGTGTCCCTGCAAAACTTCTGCAGGTGTGATTTTTACGCTCAAGCGGGTTTCTTTACGCTCGAGCGGATGCTGTGGCGCTCGAGCGGGTATTACTTTTTGGTGTAAGTTCTGGGAGGGGGAAATCTACGCTCGAGCGGACTGGTTTTCGCGCTCGAGCGGATGTACTTTATTCTTATGTCTTGGCGCTCGAGCGGGCCTTCTTGCGTTCGAGCGTACCTAGTTTCTTGTTCTTGACGCTCGAGCATTGTGTTCTCCGCTCGAGCGGGAATGTCGTATATCAGTTGGCAGCTGGGCGTTTTAAAATCACTTTTTACATTCTCTCTCTCTCTCTCTTACTTTCTAAAAAGCTATTTTGAGAGCTCCTCTCTCTAGAAACTCCATTCTCTCTAGGGTTTGATCTAGTTAGAGTGTCTCTCTATCCTCCGGCCTTTGTAAAAAGTGTGTTGATCGTCAAGGGCTTCGTGTTGATCCAAGAATCATAGTGTTTGGAGCATTTTCACTTTCTTCTCCTTCTCCGTTTGAGCTCTAACTTCGAGGTAGGGATATCCTACTCATTCTCATGAGTTTTGTCTTTGAATTTTAGCATTTTGATGAGTTGGGGGTTATTGGGTAATTTTGAGAAAGTTTGGGCCTTTGTGTAATTTTTACAAAAGTTGGGATTTTGTTTATATAAACTTGTATGCATGTTTGGCATAGAGAAATGAGATTAATATTGGTTTATTGGTAAAAATGGAACCTTGGGGTTGTGATGTTAATTATGGAAAATGCTCTAATTACATTGATAAATTAATTGGGATAATTAATTTGAAGGGAAGAAGAATTAAATTGAGAATGTTGGAATTGGATGTGTATGGGATTAAAGGGTGTAGTTTGATTCGTTCATAGCTCACCTAGTTGAAATGTTGATTATATATCCATTTGGTGCATTTATTTTCAGTATAGAAATAACTGCTTTGGGCTATCGGTGGAGGATAGTCTTGATTGTTGTAGACACTGCATGATGATTAGGCAAACTAAAACTAATTGATTGAGTATGCTATTGAATATAGCAAATGGAATAATACGTTAATTCTATGTATTGATTGAATGTATATGACTTATGTTTTTATGCATGTGTTGTGTGGGAGAAAATAGGGGATGTACTCCACGGTTTAGGGGAAGATAAACCGGATTTTGTGTGACATTGATACAGCACTACAATGTGTATCAAGTGTTGATTATGGGAGTGTTTGAATTGATTTGATATAGCACTAAAATGTATATCGTTATCAATTGTAAAGTGTAGAAGTGATTCTATGTTATGTTGATACAGCACCGAAATGTGTGTCTTTCACAAAGTGTGGGAATGGTTTAAGTGTTATTGATACAGCATTAAAATGTGTATCCCTCAGGAATTTTGAAAATGTTTTAAAGATAAGTCTAAATCTCATTAAGTTATTTGGCTAGGTGTTGAGCCTTGTTTTCAAACTCAAAGTTGGAAAGGATATGAGAAATGAAATGTAACATGGATTTAATGTCATGAAATCGGAATGTGATATATGTGGATGTATCTGTGTATCAACTGCTAACCTTTTAGTCATTGCTCATGGCTGGTTTAGTGTATTTCTACTGGGTTGTGGCTCACCCTTATGGGACATCATTTTCAGGTACAGGTAGCATGCCACCTCCAAGGTCATAGCTTGGGAGGCTAGAGGCAGACTGGCTGCTCGTTATTTGCTTTTTTGATGTATTACATGTAAATTTAAGCCAATGGTTTAATATGTATTGAGTTAGCACTCTTCTTTTTTGTAACCAAGTGTTAACTTGGAAAGTTGTAAGCCCGTAGGGCATTTGCTTTTGTTGTTAACATGTAATACTTTTGTACAGGAAATTAAATTCTGTAAAAATAAAAGAAATAAGAAAATAACTTTTATTTTTCAATTAATTTGGAAATAAAATAAAATTTTATTCAACCAAATTAATTTCACACAGGAAATTAAATTCTGTAAAAATAAAAGAAATAAGAAAATAACTTTTATTTTTCAATTAATTTGGAAATAAAATAAAATTATATTTAACCAAATTAGTTCCACACAAAAAATTAATTTCTGTAACACTTCAATAATTAAAATACTAAAACAGAATTTTAAGTAATGAAAACTTAGAAAATAATTTCTAAAACCCAAAATTAATTTCTGAAAAAATTCCGCAAAAATATATTCTGAATTGTTAATGACACCAGTATTGTACTACTAGTTATCAAAGAAAATAGACAGTATATCACTACTATCTGTCAAATAGCATATAATCACTATTTGTTTTTCCAACCAGAATATTATTTTGTTAATCCACAGAAAATAATTTTCTTCAAAGAAGAAAGAGAAAAGGAAACAAACGAAAAAATTCTGTAAGCAGAATAAATTCGAATCTGTCTTAAGATTGTTGGATCAATCTTCTGTGTATATAAAATAAACTGAAAATAATTCAAATAAAAATAAAATAAACTTACAGAAATTATTTTGTTGAACCGAATCAATAATTAAAGAACAAGTCGAGTGTGTGACACTCTGTCCTTAACACAGATTTGCCCCGCTACGATACTTACAGTTGAGTGGCGTCTATCTCCCAGGATACAATGATCTTCACAAACTTGTAGTAGCACTCCACACAAATTTGTACGGCGAACTAAAACCTTGTGTTCTTATACTCTCTTTATTTTAATTTTAAAACTAGAATGTAGAGAAATGCAAACAAAAATAATTTGGAGAGCAAATAGAAAGAAATTTTAGACTGAATATTTTTCGGATACGAACACTGCTGGAATAGTAGGTATATATAGGCAAGAAATCTGACCCGAAAAGGTACTTTGAGGAAGTGAACAGGTGTGAATTGAATTTGAATCGATGCAATCTGTTTCAAACACATTCTGCCGTTGCACATGGAATAGTTTTCTTTCCAAACAATTTGAAAAGTAGCCGTTGCACATGGAACAGTTTGAACTTTATTTATTTAAACTATTAGGAATAAATATATATATATATATATATTAAACTATTCGAATAGTTTAATAAATAAAGGAAGAGGTACAAATTTTAGGAAATCACTTAGGAATCCAAAATTTGAATTTAGAATTAAATTAAATTCCCACAATAATTTTTATTGAAAAAATTCAAATGAATTTTATTAAAAAATTAATGTTAGACCCGAAAACGACGTTAACTTCCCATTTACTCATAAATGGTTTTGACATACCGTCTTCACCGTGTGACTTGCCACGTGGCAAGGAACACTACACCTCTTCGGACCCGCCCCAAAGGATGTTCGGGGCCCACTCAATTTTGGGCTAAAAAATATGCCTATATTAAACCATTTTTCCAACACTAACGTCATGCTAGCGTCACTCCGACTTTCAGAATCTCTATTTCTTCTCAAAATTTCTCAAAAACAGCGATTTTAATCCAAAAATCTTTGAAAGGCCATAACTTTTTCAATTTAACTCTAATCAAAACCCATTTTATATGGATGAAAAGCTCACGAAGAGTACTTTTAAAATCTATAAATTTTGGTCTTTGAAACAAATTTTTTTATATTGATTTTTGAAATGAAATATCTGCTCTAATGGAGTTTTATAAGAATTAAGGTTTTCAAAAACTTTTTAACATGCCATGATATACTCAATTAAACATGAATAAATCTAATTTATGACATGCAAATCATGAGGCGAAAACAAGCAATATTGCTCTGATACTAATGAAAGAAAATATGCGGGTAATCATATTATCTGAAGAGGAAATGGTTTGGATCGGATGCTTGAATTACGAGCCTTGTCCGAAAAACCCTTCGTCATCAATTGAGAAGCTACCAAAGTTTCTCAATGTTATATCCACACTCCAAATCCCTAGGTTCTATAATGGTGACTTAAGAGGGAAGAACAGAGAGAAATTCTGCAGAGATTTTTTGGGTAAACTCCCACAACAATAATACGTATATTTTCTCTATATCAGATATATGATATATATCTTACAAATAGAAGTGGAGTTTTAGACTTCCAAAACAACTCAAACACTTCACTAGATAATTCCTTAATTATTTTATTTATTAAATAGTGTGAATTATTTACAACCCATGTGGACGCTCCATAAGTTATAGGCCGGGTCAAACTCAACCCAATTTTCAACACTAAAGAATACCAATATATTTTGATAAAACAACTAAAAATTACAATTAAACTAGCAAATAAGTCAAATAAAAAACGATTAAACCTATCCGGCAGAGTTAGAAGACCAACCAACTCATACAAAAATTAATTAATTGAAACTTTTAAAATTTAAAATGTATTAAACTGAAATATGAATAGCACTACAATATTAAATGGAAGCATAAAATTCACTTTATATAAGTGAAACAATTCACTCAATCATTTTTTTTCCCGATGTGGAATTGTGTAAACTAAAAGCTAATAATTGTTTAAGTGAAAATTTTGTTTCGAATCAAATAAATCTAACCAACAGCTATTGTCTCTCTTCAAAATATATTGGTTAGATTTGTTTTATTCAAAATAAACTTCTCAAAATATATTGGTTAGCGGTTTTAATTTTTATTATTATTTT
Source organism: Camellia sinensis (assembly GCF_004153795.1). Lineage (NCBI taxonomy): Eukaryota > Viridiplantae > Streptophyta > Magnoliopsida > Ericales > Theaceae > Camellia > Camellia sinensis. The sequence continues at coordinate 424,485 of NW_021025605.1, forward strand.
GATAAAATCGCAGTTGAACCAACGAATTAGCCTAATTGGCTAGGTCAAAAGATCAACCAATTTACACAAAAATAAATTAATTAAAAATTTAAACTGTCTTGAATTAAAACATACACATCACTACAATATTAAATGAGAATATAAGGTTCCCTAAATCTCTCTTGCTTTTCTCTCTAGATTTTGTAGCAAGGGGAAAGGGAGACGGCAGTGGTTCCCCACCTCTCCAATCTCCCTCCCTCCTATAGATCCTCCTCTTAACCTAGATCTGATATTTACCTCACTAGTCCAGCCATCACCGCCTTACTTTCTCCATCCTCGAGCCCAAAATTTTAAGATATTATTTCAGATCTTCTCACAGTCCAAAAGCTAATGCTGGAGAATGCGTTTGTTTTACACTAGGCAACCACCTCAACCTCAATATTCTATTTTGACCAGGGGATGTGGGGTCTTCAGATTTCAAATTGAAGGTTGCGAAGCAATGGAGTTTTGGATGAGTTCGGTGATTTGGATATGGGTTTTTTTTGTTTGATTTTCTTAATTTTTAGTTAATAATTCTTCTTGTGTGTTTCTCTCCCACGTGAGAGCGTTTTCTTCTCCTCTATGGAGGCTAAGATCCTTGTTTCTATGAAAATTGTTTATCTCTTTTTGAGATCTTGTAATACCGCTATACCAGATTGATTTGATCTTTTTTCGATTTTGCAATGAAGATTTTCTTCATGATCTTTAGAAAAAAAAAGAGTCCACTTTATTATATAAATAAAAAAAAATCACTTTTTTTTTTCTTTTTCCGATGTGAGATTGTGTAAAATAAAGTTAACAATTGTTTGGGCGGAATGTTTATTTTGAATAAAGTAATCTCAACCGTTCAATCTTTAATTAAGTCAATCCACATCATTATAACCAATTGTATCTCTTAGATATTTTTAAAAACAGTCATATTTTATTGTATAGATAAATGTGCAAAATATTTCCCTTCTGTTGATAAATTACAATCTGTCACAAGAAACTCCGGAAATAATGTATTGAAATAAAATTAATCAATCCCATGTCTTTTACACCAGGGCAACTTACGTCGATAGTCTATGTATTTTTTATTTTGTCTCATTTTGGTTATTATAATTTAATTGGTTTGATTTTAATTTTGAATTTATCATTTTATCTCAATTTAGTTCAATTGCTTACAATTGTTATATTTGTTAATAAAAAATATGAATTTAAGTGACATATGTCATACTTTTAGAGGCAAAATTATAAATTTGCTTAACTTAATGAGTTACATCAACCAATTCAGTGATCATTTTTTATCAAAAAAAACACTAATAGCGTTATTAATTGAATCAAATTGACACAAAATTTAAAATTGAGAGTTAAAATTAAACCAATTAAAAGTGTAAGAATCAAAATAACACAAGTGATAAAATGTAATAACTATAGATTTAATTTGCCCTTTACACAAACCTTTGTGTATATGAGGCAAGGAGCTTCTATTTTCTTCTCTCAATACATAATACCCTACTTGATTTTAAATTTTAATATTTTGCTCAGAATATAACCCAAACTATTTAAAGAATACTGTCACCTTCGGCCTTCAAACAAAACCTTTAAACCCTAACCACCGTTGTGGTAATGCTATAGACTTTGGAACATAGTTTTTTTGCTTGCCCTGAATCTCAAAGAATTTGGAGAGGTAGCTCTTTGGGGTTGGATTTCACTTGTGGTAATTCTGTGAGTTTTGGTGTTTTGAGTTAGAGATTGGGTTGAGAAGGGTGCATGATCAAGACCTGATGTTTTGCTCCATCTCATTATTGTGGGTTATCTGGAAACAAAGGAGTAGTATGAATTTTTAGAACGCTGGTCTAACGACAATTGTTGCTATTAGCCTAGCTTAAGATATGGTTAATACATTGTCTAACCGCACTGCCCCACATGATTTAGACCTTGATGCTTTGTTGGAAGACCATGCAAAGACATATACCACCTGCTGCATTTTATCAAACTCTATTTCTAACTATGATGATTTTCAGGTTTGGACTATTGCTATAGATGGTTCTTGGAGAGCAGAGGGATGCAAGGCTGGGTTTGCATGGGTGTGCTATAACGAAGATCAGGACCAGATAGCTCACAGTGTAAAACGGCTTCACCTGCCTTCTCATTTTCTTGCTGAGGCCAGAGCTTGTTTGGATGCCTTACTGTGGGCTTGATGTCAAGGGCTGCTTGCTATCTCCATCTTCACAGATTCTCCAGTTTTGGTAAGTGTCCTAATTGATTTATCTAAACCAGATTGGAGCGCCACAACCATAGTATCGGATATTAAAAATTGCTGTAGTTTTTATCATTTCCTATCTATATCTAAAGTTAGTTCAACCGCAGTATCAGATATTAAAAATTGTGGTAGTTTTTTTCATTTCCCATCTATATCTAAAGTTAGTTCATACATTTGTAATCCAACCAACCCACATCTCGCTAGACATGTTAACAAACAACTTTCCTAATTTCCAGTAATGTTTCTCTGTTCTTTGAAAAAAAAAAAAAAAAAAAAACTAACCACATTTCGCTCTACCACCGCCTTCTTCACCCTCTCTTCTACACAAGATCGTCGGCTTTTTCCAATGGCAATTCTCCTAGCAAACACTATTAATTTTATGGTTGATACTAAACAGTAACAATTCATTGGGCATTAGTCTAAACAATGAGAGTGGTTATGAGTTGGGAATTGGCTTTTTCCAATGGCAATTCTCCTAAAAAACACTATTAATTTGATGGTTGATACTAAACAGTAACAATTGATTGGACAATAGTCTAAACAATGAGAGTGACTAAGTCTGTGGGTTTACCGGAGAGGCGAAGAGATTTGTTGTTAGGAGGTTTTGGAAAAAGTGGTTCAGTTATTCATGAACGCATAAGTCGTTTGAATTTGTCTGAGATTGATGTACGTAGACGTGGTGGTGGAACTAGTGATATTGATCCTGGTCCGTCGATTTCGGAGGTTGGTGTTAGCAAAGAAAAAGTTGATCATAGAGGATCAGTTGTTTTGGGTCCGATAGAATTTTCTAATGTTTTACAAAATGTAATCATTAGTGTAAAAAATAGTGATGTGACTCAAGATGTAACAGTTGATAATAAGGGAAATGTAGTAAGTAAATAAAACTTTGAGTGGTTTCATAAATAAAATTAATACTAGCCCCTTTAATTCATTTCTTTTCTTAAATGATGAAGTAAAAAAATGGGCAGAAAATAATATTTGGTTTGTAAATCGAAATTTCGTTCAATACGAGTTATGTCAAAATTGTTCTCTCCGTTTGGAGGGAAGACGACTGGATTAGATTAGGGATACACAAAAATAATATCAACAATTTATATACTGACGAAGAACTCTCTTCCTCTTCTGATAACAGGAACCAGAACAGCAGCCGAACCAAGATTGCTTAATGGTATTGCATGTTCTTGAGGGTCAATGCGAGTTAGTCTATTATGGAAGTGGTTATTGTTCAATTAAGGACAAACAGGTGCCATGGATGATGAAGTATCGACTTGAAAATTCAAATATTAAAAGGGGGATTACGTATTGTAAAATGAAGGAGTATTTGAAGTATTCTACGAGTGCATGCCAGAAGATTCACAAATGAGGGCCCCGTCAATTGTTGTGTTATCTAAAAAATATACTGATGAAAATGTTAATGTTTGGCATTGTCCTCCAACGAAGGCCATTTCAATTCTGACACGGACTAAGTCTGTGGGTTTACTGGAGAGGCGAAGAGATTTGTTGTTAGGAGGTTTTGGGGAAAGTGATTCAGTTATTCATGAACACAAAGGTCATCTGAGTTTGTCTGAGATTAATGTACGCAGAAGTGGTGATGGAACTAGTGATATTGATCTTGGTCCGTCGATTTCAAAGGTTGGTGTTAGCAAAGAAGAAGTTGATCGTAGAAGATCAGTTGTTATGAATCCAGCAAAATTTTCTAATGTTTTACGAAATGTAATTATTAGTGTAAAACATAATGATGTGACTCAATATGTAATAGTTGATGATAAAGGAAATGTAATAAGTAAATAAAACTTTGAGTGGTTTCATAAATAAAATTAATAAAATATTTCATTAATCATGATAATGGTTACATTAACATCAAACCATTCTCTCATTTTTGGGGACATTACATCTAACCAACTACTGTCCCCATTAGTTAATATAATACAAGGAATTCCACCTCTAATAGGGAGATCTGGTTGGAATTTAACAAATACATGAAAATCTCTCTGGCAGCCTACTAAATTTTTCATTAATTCAATAGAGACTGTCAAGTATTTGATATTGCCCATGACGTTGTAGATAGCATCTTGGTCGTAGTCCTTGAAGCTTATTCTGCCGAAGAAGTAATTGTGTCATTCGAGACTTCTAGCCCAAACTATTTTGCCTGTTCTTGAGGGTCCTTCGAGGTAAAGGGAGATTGGACGGATGGGCTGCTATTCTGGTTCCTATTATTAGAGGAGGAGGAGAATTCTTCGTCAGTATATAAATTGTGAAGATTATTTTTGTGTATCCCTAATCTAATCCAGTCGTTTTCCCTCCACACGGAGAGACAACAATTTTGACATAACTCGTATTGAACGAAATTTCGACTTACAAACAAAATATTATTTTCTACCCATTTTTTTACTTCATCATTTAAAAAAGGAAATGAATTAAAGGGGCTAGTATATGGGGACCTCTCTCTTTTGTAATTAGCCCTCGAAAATGTTTTTAATTGAGGGTATTTTGTGACGTAATCGGTGGGACATCTTTCTTTGTAGAGTGCAAAGAATTGTTCCTCCGTTTCTGCCTCTGCAAGTATTTCCCGCCAGAGTTCGTCTATGTTCTTCGAGGGACTTTTCCCCTTCGATGAAAATTTCTCTCATTCCACAATGTCGCCCCCTTTCTGTATATACTGTCGACTTGCTGTTGGAGAATGCAGTTTTTCTATATTTGGATGATAGATCCTCCCGTTGGATCCAGTGAGATCAAAAAATCTCGAGTTAGAGGTTGGGATCTTCGTGCATTGAACCATGGCATGAAGATGAGGGTTTCCATCTTCGTGGAGCTCCCTAGCGACAAGTATGTAGTATGGCTAACATGCTAGTTGGAGAAGGGATTATAGGAGTTCTAAGAGTTGTTCTTTTGGGCATGGGCATTGTGGGTAGGTAAGGAAAACATTCTAGGCATAAAAACGGAAAGAGGTTTGGCGAGGCATTTTGTAGTGGTAAACAGTGAACCCACACCAGCCGTACAAGGCCTTCCTATTAGTTAAAAAACCCAGTGTGAATGATGTGAGTGGTGTGACTGGAGGGGCGCTGTATTAATATAACTAGCGCCCCCCTCCCGCTGATCTAGGATGTCCATTGTTGTACTTATAGACACATGTATGGATGAAGTTAAAAGCAAGTCACACCTAGGCCCAGGTGTGGTATGAGTACTTTTGATTCCTTTGCCAGATAGTACTATACACCTGTCACTTTTCTGGTGGTTTACGTAGTTGTAAAGTAAATATTCTTGCAGAATGATAAACATAAAGTAAAGGTAGGAAAATAAATGTGTTTGAATTATTTTGAATGGGGAATCTTCCTCCTTATACGCTGGCCACTTTGGCTATTTATTTGGTACCAGAAAACATTTTATGGTTTAGAGAAATATGCTTTTGCAGTGGGACAACTATTATGGTGAAGTTGTTTTTTGTTACCTTGTTTCGTCCTTCCTTTTCAGTCTTTTTTTTTTTTGTTTTGATTGTTTTGGTATACAATGTTGTACTCTTTAGAAGAGTATCTCGAGAATTATGGGCAGTTCACTCAAATGTATGTAGATCATTTTTTCACGTGACAAATAGGGTTGTGGGAAGAGAGGCGGCGGTCAGCTCCGACGAAGTTTGTTCATAGGTACGAGGAGCAGAGGGAAAAAATATCAAAGCTAAGATGTCTGAACAGAGGGTTAGCAGAGGTAAGAGAATATGCAGAATTTGTAGGATAAAAGATTTGAAGTGTTTTATAAAAAATGGAAGGAGATATGCAGCCAGTATCGGACTCCCCTTACGTACCGACAATCAAGGACACCGGCGGCCAGTGGATATAAGCGGTGTTACCGTGGTCGTGCACCTTTTAAGGCGACATACATTCGCAGACGGTATGTTCAGAATATTCCCCGATATATTAAGAAGACTAAGAGAGGAGTAAGGAAGTTAAAACTGTACGATGAACAATTAAGTGACGTTAAATTTGATAATAAAGGTGTGGCGGGATTGCTTAATGGTATTGAGTCGGGTAATAAGAGATGTGATCGCCAATCAGACAAGATCATGGTTAAGGGTATAAAATTAATTGAGAATGTTCAATTAGAACAAGATGCTAAAGAGGAAACTGAGGTCCACTGCGTATTGTTTTCGTCATAAGTGATAATAATCCGCCAGATTCCATCCCCACACCTGACAAGATATTTATTGGAGTTAGCGAGGGTAATCTTGAGACCCGGATTGTTGATCCTGACCAGTCCGACCGGTTTCGGCTGCTAAAGAAAATAAGATTCAAGATCGTTGGCAGCAAGGACAAAGAGTACGTTCGTCACGAGATAGAAGTTGTGAATCGGTTCTTCCTAGTTGATGTTTGGATGGACTACAAAGATACGCTATTAGGAAATGTTGGAAGTATTCAGAAGGTGCCATATATTTTATACCCTTACAACCACGCAAAGGGGGAATATTTTATCAATATTTTATCAATCTTAATACTCTTTTATTTGTATCTTAACCTCAACTGAGAAAATAAATTAGGCAACGTAAATTCAATACAACTGAAATCACTTGTTGAAACACCTTCAACAACACCAGTTTTTATATCGTTCACCTCCATTCAAAACCTGAACATTACAAATAAAAATACATAAATTATAATTCTAAATAGTCTTAAAGTACATTTGACTCCTTAACGTAATTTTGCATTCTTTTTCACTAACAATAGCAGTCGCTAAATATATGGCACCTTTCTGAATATTTCCAACATTTGCCAACAGCATATATTTGTAGTCCGTCCAAATATCAAATGGAAAGAACCAATCCACAACTTCTATCTCGTGATGAACGTACTCTTTGTCCTTGCCACCAACAAGCTTGAATCTCATTTTCTTTAGCATCCAAAACTGGTACTGTACGATGAACAATTAAGTGACGTTAAATTTGATAATAAAGGTGTGGCGAGATTGCTTAATGGTATTGAGTCGGGTAATAAGAGATGTGATCGTCAATCAGACAAGATCATGGTTAAGGGTATAAAATTAATTGAGAATGTTCAATTAGAACAAGATGCTAAAGAGGAAACTGCGGTCCACTGCGTATTGTTTTTCGTCATAAGTGATAATAATCCGTCAGATTCCATCCCCACACCTGACAAGATATTTATTGGAGTTAGCGAGGGTAATCCTGAGACCCGGATTGTTAATCCTGACCAGTCCGACCTGTTTCGGCTGCTAAAGAAAATAAGATTCAAGATCGTTGGCAGCAAGGACAAAAAGTACGTTCGTCACGAGATAGAAGTTGTGAACCGGTTCTTCCTAGTTGATGTTTGGATGGACTACAAAGATACGTTATTAGGAAATGTTGGAAGTATTCAGAAGGTGCCATATATTTTATACCCTTACAACCACGCAAAGGGGGGAATATTTTATCAATATTTTATCAATCTTAATACTCTTTTATTTGTATCTTAACCTCAACTGAGAAAATAAATTAGGCAACGTAAATTCAATACAACTGAAATCACTTGTTGAAACACCTTCAACAACACCAGTTTTTATATCGTTCACCTCCATTCAAAACCTGAACATTACAAATAAAAATACATAAATTATAATTCTAAATAGTCTTAAAGTACATTTGACTCCTTAACGTAATTTTGCATTCTTTTTCACTAACAATAGCAGTCGCTAAATATATGGCACCTTTCTGAATATTTCCAACATTTCCCAACAGCATATATTTGTAGTCCGTCCAAATATCAAATGGAAAGAACCAATCCACAACTTCTATCTCGTGATGAACGTACTCTTTGTCCTTGCCACCAACAAGCTTGAATCTCATTTTCTTTAGCATCCAAAACTGGTCGGACTGGTCAGGATCAACAATCCAGGTCTTAGGATTACCCTTGCCAACTCCAATAAATATCTTGTTAGGTGTGGGGACGGAATCTAACAAACTATTATCACTTATGACGAAAAACAATACGTAGTGGACCACAGCTTCGTCTTTAGAATCTTGTCCCAATTGAACATTCCCAATTAATTTTATACCCTTAATCACAATCTTGTCTGATTGACGATCATATCTCTTATTACCCAACTCAATACCATTAAGCAATCTCGCCAAACCTTTATTATCAAATTTAACGTCCCTTAATTGTTCATCGTACAGTTGTAACTTCCTTACTCCCCTCTTAGTCTTCTTTATATATCGGGGAATATTCTGAACATACCGTCTGCGAATGTACGCCGCCTTAAAAGGTGCACGACTACGGTAACTCAGCTTATATCCACTGCTCGCCAGTGTCCTTGACCGGCGATACGCAAGGAGAGCCCGATACTGGCTGCTCATATCTCCTTCCATTTTTTATAAAACACTCCAAATCTTTTATCCTATAACTTCTGCAGATTCTCTTACCTCTACTAACCCTTCTGTTCAGACACCTTAGCTTTGATATTTTTTTCCCTCTGCTCCTCGTACCCACGAACAAACTTCGCCGAAGCTGACCACCGCCTCTCTTCCCACAGTCCTATTTGCCATGTCAAAAAATGATCTGCACACATTTGAGTGAACTGCCCGTAATTCTCGAGACACTCTTCTAAGGAGTACAACATTGTATACCAAAACAATCAACAAAAAAAAAGATTGAAAATGAGAGACGAAACAAGGTGCTAGAAAATAACTTCACCACAATAGCTATCCCACTGCAAAAGCATATTCCTCTCTGCCATAAAATGTTTTCTGGTACCAAATAAATAGCCAAAGTGGCCCGCATATGAGGACAAAGATTCCCCATTCAAAATAATTCAAACACATTTATTTTCCCGCCTTTACTTTATGTCTATCATTCTGCAAGAATATTTACTTTACAACCACGCAAACCACCAGAAAAGCGACATGTGTATAGCACTATCTGGCAAAGGAATCAAAAGTACTCACACCTAGGCCTAGGTGTGACTTTCTTTTAACCTCATCCATACACATGTCCATAAGTGCAACAATGGATGACCCAGATCAGCAAGAGGGGAGGCACTGATAATATTAATACAGCGCCCCCCCAGTCACGCCACTCACATCATTCACACTGGTTTTTTTTAACTAATATGGAGGCCTTGTACGGCTGGTGTGAGTTCACTGTTTACCACTACAAAATGTCTCGCAAAGCCTCTTTCCATTTCTATGCCGAGAGTGTTTTCCTCACCTATCCACAATGCCCATACCCAAAAAAATAACTTTTAGAACTCCTCCAATCCCTTCTCCAACTAGCTTGTCAGCCATACTACATACTTATCGCAAGGGAGCTCCACTTGTTGATATTTATACAATGCTAGAATTCCTTGTACACCTGACAAGATATTTATTGGAGTTGGCGAGGGTAATCCTGAGACCCGGATTGTTAATCTTGACCAGTCTGACCAGTTACGGATTCTAAAGAAAATGAGATTCAAGCTCATTGATGGCAAGGACAAAGAGTATGTTCGTCACGGGATAGAAGTTGTGGACTAGTTCTTCCCAGTTGATGTTTGGACGGACTACAAAGATACATTGTTGGGAAATGTTTGAAGTATTTAAAAGGGTGCCATATATTTAGTGGCTGCTACTGTTAGTGGAAAATAATGTAAAACTACTTTAAGGAGTCAAATGTACTTTAAAACTATTTAGAAGTGTAATTTTATGTATTTTCATTTGTAATGTTCAAGTTAATGGATGTGGACGATATAAAAAATTGGTGTTGTTGAAAGTGTTTCAGCAAGTGATTTCAGTTGTATTGAACTTGCTTTACCTAATTTATTTTCTCAGTTGAGGTTGGGATACAAACAAAAGAGTATTTAGATTGATAAAATATTGATAAAATATTTTCCCATTTGCGCACTCAATGCCAGTGGGTTTGTCAGAGTAAATGTTTATAATCAGAGGTTAGATGGTAATGACAGTCTGCAGGCCTGGTTTCTTTTCCCTGTGGATTGTCAATGCGAGTTAGTCTATTATGGGAATGATTTTTGTTCAATTAACGACAAACAGGTGCCATGGATGGTGAAGTATCGACTTGAAAATTCAAATATTAAAAGGGGGATTACGTATTGTAAAATGAAGGGGTATCTGAAATATTCTACGAGTGACATGCCAAAAGATTCGCAAATGAAGGCCCCCTCTATTGTAGTGTTATCTAAAAAATATACTAATGAAAATGTTAATGTTTGGCATTATCCTCTAGCGAAGGCCATTCCGATTCTGACATGGACTAAGTCTGTGGGCTTACCGGAGAGGCGAAGAGATTTGTTGTTAGGAGGTTTTGGGGAAAGTGGTTCAGTTATTTATGAACGCAGAGGTCGTCTGAGTTTGTCTAAGATTAATGTACGGTGAGGTGGTGATGACACTAGTGATGCTGATCCTGGCCCGTCGATTTCGGAGGTTGGTATTCGTAAAGAGGAAGTTGATCGTAGAGGAAAACATATCAAGAGCAATCTTGTTAGCAAATTTGAGTGAACTATCAACCCTGTTTGCCTTGATATGTTTTCCTCTACGATATGTAACCATCCGTTTCTATTCTGAACATTCTCAATTAATTTTATACCCTTAACCACGATCTTGTCTGATTGACGATTACATCTCTTATTACCCAACTCAATACCATTAAGTAATCTCGCCACACCTTTATTATCAAATTTAACATCCCTTAATTGTTCATCGTACAGTTGTAACTTCCTTACTCCCCTCTTAGTCTGCTTAATATATCGGAGAATATTCTGAACATACCGTCTACGAATGTACGTCGTCTTGAAAAGTGCACGACCACGATAACTCCGCTTATATCCACTGACCACCGGTGTCCTTGACCGGCAGTACGCAAGGGGAGTCTGATACTGGCTGCTCATACCTCCTTCCATTTTTTATAAAACATTCAAATTCTTTTATCCTAAAAATTCTGCAGATTCTCTTACCTCTGCTAACTCTTCTGTTTGGACACCTTAGCTTTGATATTTTTTCATTCTGTTCCTTGTACCCTCGAACAAACTTTGCCGGAGCTGACCGCCGCCTCTCTTGCCACAGTCCTATTTGCCATGTCAAAAAATGATCTACACACATTTGAGTGAACTGCCTGTAATTCTCGAGATACTCTTCCAAGGAGTACAACATTGTATACCAAAACAATCAACAAAAAAAAAAGACTAAAAAGGAGGGACAAAACAAGGTACCAGAAAACAACTTCACCACAATAGCTATCCCACTGCAAAAGCATATTCCTCTCTGCCATAAAATGTTTTCTGGTACCAAATAAATAGCCAAAGTGGCCCGATTATAAGGACGAAGATTCCCCATTCAAAACAATTCAAACACATTTATTTTCCCTCATTTGCTTTATGTCTATCATTCTGTAAGAATATTTACTTTACAACCACGCAAACCACTAGAAAAGCGACACGTGTATAGCACTATCTAGCAAAGGAATGAAAAGTACTCACACCTGGGCCCGGGTGTGACTTCCTTTTAACCTCATCCATACACGTGTCCATAAGTACAACAATAAGCGGCCCAGATCAACGGGATGGGGGCGCTGGTAATATTAATACAACGCCCCCCCTAGTCACACCATTCACACCATTCATACCAAGTTTTGTAACTAATAAGGAGGCCTTGTACGGCTAGTGTGAGTTCACTGTTTACCACTACAAAATGCCTCGCCAAGCCTCTTTCCGTTTCTATGCCAAGAATGTTTTCCTCACCTACCCACAATGCCCATAACCACAAAAACAACTCTTAGAACTCCTTCAATCCCTTCTCCAACTAGCATGTCAGCCATACTACATACTTGTTGCAAGGGAGCTCCACGAAGATGGAAACCCTCATCTTCATGCCATGGTTCAATGCACGAAGAAGATCCAAACCTCCAACCCAAGATTTTTCGATCTCACCCGAACGAACGGGAGGATTTATTATCCAAATATAAAAAAACTCCATTCTCCAACAGTAACTCGACAGTATACACAGAAAGGGGGTGACATCGTAGAATGGGGAGAATTTTCATCCAAGGGGAAAAGTCCCTCTGTAAAACAATGGAATGAGGTATGAGCAGCCAGTATCGGACTCCCCTTGCGTACCGCCAGTCAAAGACGCTGACGGCCGATGGATATAAGCGGAGTTACCGTGGTCGTGCACCTTTTAAGGCGGCGTACAGTCGCAGACGGTATGTTCAGAATATTCCTCGATATATTAAGAAGACTAAAAGGAGAGTAAGGAAGTTACAACTATACGATGAACAATTAAGGGACGTTAAATTTGATAATAAAGGTGTGGCGAGATTGCTTAATGGTATTGAGTTGGGTATTAAGAAATGTGATCGTCAATCAGACAAAATTGTGGTTAAGGGCATAAAATTAATTGGGAATGTTCAATTGGGACAAGATGCTAAAGACGAAGCTGTGGTCCACCACGTATTGTTTTTGGTTATAAGTGATGATAGTCTGTCAGATTCTGTCCCCACACCTAACAAGATATTTATTGGAGTTGGCGAGAGTAATCCTGAGACCTGGATTGTTGATCCTAACCAGTCCGGCCGGTTTCGATTGCTAAATAAAATGAGATTCAAGCTCGTTAGTAGCAAGAACAAAGAATACGTTCGTCACGAGATAGAAGTTATGGACCGGTTCTTCCCAGTTAATGTTTGGACGGACTACAAAGATACTCTGTTGGGAAATGTTAAAAGTATTGAGAAGGGTGCCATATATTTAGCAGCTGCTACTGTTAGTGGAAAAGAATGCAAAATTACGTTAAGGAATCAAATGTAATTTAAAACTGTTTAGAATTATAATTTATGTATTTTTATTTGTAATGTTTAGGTTTTGAAAAGAGGTGGACGATATAAAAACCGGTGTTGTTGAAAGTGTTTCAGCAAGTGATTTCAATTGTATTAAACTTGTGTTGCCTAATTTATTTTCTCAGTTAAGGTTAAGATACAAACAAAAGAGTATTAAGGTTGATAAAATATTGATAAAATATTCTCCGCTTTGCGCACCCAATGCCCGTGGGTTGGTTAGAGTAAATGTTTATGACTGGAGGTTAGATGGTAATGACAGTCTACATGCGTGGTTTTTTTTCCCTGTGGATTGTCAATGCGAGTTAGTCTATTATGGGAATGGTTTTTGTTCAATTAACGACAAACAGGTGCCATGGATGGTGAAGTATCGACTTGAAAATTCGAATATTAAAAGAGGGATTACATATTGTAAAATGAAGGGGTATCTGAAGTATTCTATGAGTGACATGCCAGAAGATTCGTAAATGAGGGCCCCATCTATTGTTATATTATCTAAAAAATATACTAATGAAAATGTTGATGTTTGGCATTGTGCTCCAACAAAGGCCATTCCGATTCTGACACGGACTAATTTTATAGGTTTACCGGAGAGGCAAAGAGATTTGTTGTTAGGGAGTTTTGGGGAAAGTGGTTCAGTTATTCATGAACGCAGAGGTCGTCTGAGTTTGTCTGAGATTAATGTACGCAGAGGTGGTGATGGAACTAGTGATATTGATCCTGGTCTACCGATTTCGGAGGTTGGTGTTAGCAAAGAACAAATTGATCGTACAAGATCAGTGGTTATGGATCCAGCAGAATTTTCTAATATTTTATGAAATATAATCATTAGTGTAAAAAATAATGATGTGACTCAAGATGTAATAATTGATGATAAAGGAAATGTAGTAAGTAAATAAAATTTTGAGTGGTTTTATAAATAAAATTAATAAAATTTTTCATTAATCATGACAGTGGTTATATTAACATCAAACCATTTTCTCATTTTTGGGAACATTGCATCTAACCAACTACTCTCCCCATTAGTTAATATAATATAAAGAATTCCACCTCTAATAGTGAGATCTGGTTGAAATTTAACAAATACATGGAAATCTCTCTGGCAGCCTACTAAATTTTTCATTAATTCGGTAGAGACTGTCGAGTATTTGATGTCGTCTATGACGTTGTAGATGGCGTCTTGGTCGTAATCCTTGAAGTTTATTCTGTCGGAGAAATAATTGTGTCGTCTGAGACTTCTGGCCCATGCAGTTTTGCCTATTCTTGAGGGTCCTTCAAGGTAGAGGGAGATAAGACGGATGGGCCGCTGTTTTGGTTCCTGTTATCAGAGGAGGAGGAGAGTTCTTCGTCAGTATATAAATTGTTAATATTATTTTTGTGTATCCCTAAGCTAATCCGGTTGTCTTCCCTCCAAACATTCTTGGCATAGAAACGGAAAGAAGCTTGGCGAGGCATTTTGTAGTGGTAAACAGTGAACTCACACCAGCTGTACAAGGCCGCCCTATTAGTTAAAAAATCTGGTATGAGTGGTGTGACTGGAGGGGGCGCAGTATTAATATTACCAGCAGCCCCCCTCCTGCTGATCTGGCCGTCCATTGTTGTACTTATGGACACGTGTATGGATGTGGTTAAAAGGAAGTCACACTCGGGCCCAGGTGTAAATGGTGTGAGTACTTTTGATTCCTTTGCCAGAAAGTGCTATACACGTGTCACTTTCTGGTGGTTTGCGTGGTTGTAAAGTAATTATTCTTGCAGAATGATAGACATAAAGCAAAGACGGGAAAATAAATGTGTTTGAATTATTTTGAATGGGGAATCTTCGTCCTTACACGCGGGTCAATTTTGCTATATATTTGGTATCATAACACATTTTATGGCAGAGAGGAATATGCTTTTGCAGTGGGATAGCTATTGTGGTGAAATTATTTTTTGGTACCTTGTATCGTCCCTCTTTTTCAGTCTTTTTTCTTTTGTTGATTGTTTTGGTATACAATGTTGTACTCCTTAGAAAAGTATCCCTAGAATTAAGAGCAGTTCACTCAGATGTGTATAAATCATTTTTTGACGTAGCAAATAGGATTATGGGAAAGAAGGCAGCGGTCAACTCCAGCGAAGTTTGTTCGTGGATACGAGGAGCAGAGGGAAAAAATATCAAAGCTAAGGTATCCGAACAGAAAGGTTAGTAGAGATAAGAGAATCTACAGAATTTGTAGGATAAAAGATTTGGAATGTTTTTAGAAAAAATAGAATGAGATATGAGCAGTCAGTATTGAACTCCCCTTACGTACCATCGGTCAAGAATACCGACAGCCAGTAGATATAAGCGTAGTTACCGTGGTCGTGCACCTTTTAAGGCAGTGTACATTTGCCGACGGTATGTTCAAAATATTCCCCAATATATTGAGAAGACTAAGAGGAGAGTAAGGAAGTTATAACTATACAATGAACAATTAAGTGACGTTAAATTTGATAATAAAGGTATGGCGAGATTACTTAATGGTATTGAGTTGGGTAATAAGAAATGTGATCGTCAATCAAACAAGATCGTGGTTAAGGGTATAAAATTAATTGGAAATGTTCAATTGAGACAAGATGCTAAAGACGAAACTATGGCCCACCACGTATTATTTTTCGTCATAAATGATAATAGTCCGTCAAATTCCGTCCCCACACCTGACAAGATATTTATTGGAGTTGATGAGGGTAATCCTGAGACTTGAATTGTTGATCCTGACCACTCCGACCAGTTTTGAATGCTAAAGAAAAAGAGATTCAAGCTCGTTGAGGGCAAAGACAAAGAGTACGTTCGTCACGGGATAAAAGTTGTAAACCAGTTCTTCCCAATTGATATTTGGACAGACTACAAAGATACACTATTAAGAAATGTTGAAAGTATTCAAAAGGGTGCCATATATTTAGTGGTTACTACTGTTAGTGAAAAAGAATACAAAATTACATTAAGGAGTCAAATGTACTTTAAAACAGTTTAGAACATTAATTTATGTATTTTTATTTATAATGTTCAAGTTTTAAATGAAAGTTACAATATAAAAACTGATGTTGTTGAAGATGTTTCAACAAGTGATTTCAGTTGTATTAAACTTACTTTGCCTAATTTATTTTCTCAGTTGAAGTTAAGATACAAACAAAAGAGTATTAAGGTTGATAAAATATTCCCTCTTTTCCATACCCAATGCCAAATGTTTATAATTGAAAGTTAGATGGTAATGACAATCTGCCAGCGTGGTTTCTTTTCCCTATGAATTGTCAATGCAAGTTAGTCTATTATGAAAATGGTTATTGTTCAATTAACGACAAACAAGTGTTATAAGAATGGTTATTGTTCAATTAACAACAAACAAGCGTCATAAATGGTGAAATATCGACTTAAAAATTCGAATATTAAAAGAGAAATTACATATTACAAAATGGGGGGGGTAACCCTCCCTAAATTATTGCTATAAAAAGGCACGAATGCACAAACAAATCCAGAACACAACATAAACATGACACCAAGCTGCAGTATTTAGCCAATGTTGCACCACAAAACAAAAGAAATAAAAAAAAGGAAAAAAAAACAAGTTGTGAAAGTGAATGGTCTATCTGCCAAAAAAAAATATTAAAAAAAAAATAAACATTTGTAGAACAAACCCTTTCCATTGCTCGTATTTTGCCAAACGATTATGAGCCAACAACCAAAAATAACCTAACTCGACAAAAATTATTAATTTTTCCAACTCTTCCAATTACACAAAAAGCAAGGTCTCACAATGAAATGATGCTTGTACAAATAAATTCGAATGGAAGTCACAAACAAAGACAAAATTTCACTAAAAATGCAAAAACTGTGGATCCCATTGAATTTAGCATGGTATTAACCGAGATACAACTAAAACAAAAGTAATGCTTAAGATCAAAAGGTTCTCATATAAAAGCCATAATGAAACTCCACCTAAATATAACCAAAGCTCAGTACTAGACCAAAACAAGCAGTGGTTTTTTAGGTACGAGGAGGAGCTGGTGCTCCACCAGCAGGGCGTGGTGCTTGACCTGGCTTTGGCATATCATCCTGACACAACAAAAAGAAGAAAATTACAAAGAAGAAATGCAGTATATAGAGAAAAAAAAAACTCAACACTTTCAACTACACAAGTGAGAAACCAAGACAACTAAGACAAAGTCAGCAGATGATGCAGAAGAAAGTTGAAAAGCAATAGTGATTACTAAATCAGAGCAAGACTAATTAGAAAGCATCGGTGGAGACAGTGAAGGGTAAAATACATAGGTACTGCATATTAAGTAGCACAAGGATGATCACAACAGACATGTACCATACTACGAATGTGTAGAGAAGAGCCTATTGGCTCACTCAAGTGTGAGTGGACCACCTTATTGGGTGAGAAACCAAGTTTAATATCCCAAACTGAAATAAGTAGGCTCTAGAGAAACAAGTAACCAATACATATAATTCCAAAGAAAGGACACCGTAAAAGATGACCCACATTCTACCTAAACAAATACATTGTATGCCAAAAATGCAACTACACTACATCCTAAGCTATTAAAAATTGGTTGTGTAACATGAAAGATGAAGCTCACCAAAAAGACCATGCATATGATGTCAAATTTTAATGGAAACAAAAAAAAAGGTTGGGCAATCAGACAAAACCTGTCAAGTTCTGGTGCAAAATAGGTCATGTTTAGGCTTGGTTTGGCATAATCAAAAAAAGTCAAAAAGTCATTATCCTATTTAAATCACATCATCTTATTTAAGTCACATTATCTCTCTACCACATCACTTCAAATCCAACTCATACCCAACCTTAGTTGTATGTTGGGGCAGAATAATAGAATTATGTTGAATACAAATCGAAGGCAATATGCACAAGGATCCCAAGCCAGTTATCATTTACAAAGTTAACTCATACAGCAATATGATATTACACAAAATCAATGAAATGTAACAGACTATAAGGATTACAGAAAGAACAATGGTGTAAATGGAAAATAAGTCAAACCAACAAAGGCAAGAGTACATAACAACTCAAGGTTAACATACCCTGCGCCTGAAGCGCTGTGGAGGCTCACGGTTCCTCCTATCAGTGCGAGAGCGAACCCTGACAACTTTGGAGTGAATAGCACACGACACACAGTACTGCATCTTCACATACAGCTTGGGTAATGTGTAACCTTAATCAGAGGCAAAACAAAAAGTCATTAATCATAATCATGATTGTCTGTCCAAGTAAATAATCACAACAAACAGTAAAATAATATGAACTTCTAAATTAGAAAGCCAAATAGAGAAAAATAGAAGTATTACTGTCAAAAGC
The DNA here is from genome assembly GCF_004153795.1 of Camellia sinensis. Taxonomy (NCBI): domain Eukaryota; kingdom Viridiplantae; phylum Streptophyta; class Magnoliopsida; order Ericales; family Theaceae; genus Camellia; species Camellia sinensis. Next base: position 442,883 of record NW_021025605.1, read on the forward strand.
ACAGGCTTCTTGGACATCCCTAACAGCAGCTTGCTCAACAATGTTCCTCACAAGAAACCTCTTGATGGCTTTGTCCTAAGAGAGACCAAGATTAAACAAAATAAAACCAAAGGTTTCTATCAACCAACTCAAGGGCAAACATGCATAGCCACATTTTTATTTCTGAAATCAAGGAACACCATTTAGTGTTAATAACTTCATATCAACCTAAATTAATTGAATAATAGAAGTATTCCAAACCATTTAGCAGATTAGACAAGACGAGTAAATTATACATGAATCCCCAAAGTTTGCAACTTTTTCCGATTAAGCCCCAAAACTAAAATTTGGTTTAAATAAGCCCTTCAACTTTCTAAATCAGTCCAATTTAGCCCTTACTATTACATTCTGTTCACTTTTGCCAATTAAGGATATCGTATAAGACAAACCTAAAAGATAAATTTATAAAATTAACCCGAAAACCCTCTGTTATGTATAAAACATATCCATTATCAACCTCAAAAAATATTAGGAAAATGATTTTATGATTAATTTTACCAACTTATCTATGTATTTAATGTCAAAAAGTGACCAAAATATAACAAAATTTAATTAATTTGAGAAGTTAGAGGGTTTAACTGAACCAAAATTAGTCTAGGGGCTTAATTAAAAAAAGAATGCAAAGATCAGACTTTTGGCATAATTTTAGTCTGTAATTTGTCTCTTTTGTCAATTTGATCCATGTAGTTTAAATTGTATCAAGTTTTCCCATTAATTTTTTATTTATTTTTTTACATTCGACTAAAAATTGATCAAAATTCAAGGGCAAAATAATCCATTTAGAAGGGAAAGGCCTATTTAAAATTAGACAACCCCACCTGAATTACTTTGAAAGTGAATAGATTATTTTGTCCATTAATTTGAGTCCAATTAGAAAAGGGTAATTGTCAATTGAACTAAATTGACAAAAAGTGAAATTTCAAAAGGTAAAATAGACGCAATTAGAACTACCATGACGAAATTGATACAAGAGGCAAACTACATTGGGCAAGGAGGACACAAAGGGTTTGGAGCCAGACTCCTAACATGTTTGCTATACAAATAACAATCCCAACAAATCTAATCCATAGGGCACATAATGCACATAGAGAAATGGATCTTTCAAATAGCTTCATACTTTACAATCAAACCCACAATTAGAGAAACATCGAATAAACTTTCTAACGGACACAGAAACTCAGATCAATCGCATTTCGTAAAGATCTAAACATATATATATATATATATTCATCGATTCACAAACATTTTAGCGAGAGAGAGAGGACCTTGGGACAGCATTTGCCGCAGTTGGAGCAGCGGATGAACTTGACATGGCCACGGCCATGCTTGTTGCGACCCCCGTTCCTTCGCTTGAAAGTCTGAACAGAATACACATATAGATTCAGGGATTTGATCGATCGATGAGAAATAATGATAAATATGAATCAAATTGAAAAATAAGATTCAAGAGATGTACCATCTTGATGAATAGCTTCTGATTCTCTGGTGAAACCCTTGCTTCAAAGGCTGGCCCGACGGCTCTTCCGCTCTCTAGGGTTTTGCAGAGAGTGAAATGAGAATGTGGGAGACCTTATATAGGGGCCGTTTGAAACCCTATAATCCGATAAGTCCCTGGGATCAACACGAGGCGGTAACTCGCCTGACCCGTTTACCCGGCCTTATTCATATGGTGTTTGCTTTAAATTTTGGATTATTTATATCAAATTATTAGCAAATATTATTGTACTCTCTCAACTATAAAAATGATTCAGAACTTGTTTTATATTATCTTTTGTAGGGCAAAAAAAATCAAAAAATTTGCAAACTGAGCCGATCCAATCCAATTTGATAGATTTGGTTTGATCTTGGTTTGGAAAATTTAAAAACCGATCTCCACAAATCAGTTTTGGATTTAACTTCACGATTCTAGATTGGAATCGAATCGCACTGTTTGTAACTTAAATCATATACCTACTATACACCCTAATGCATACAATCTTACCATAATTGTTGTTTTCCAAGACAAAATATTTGTTTGATGGAAGTTTTATGTTTTCTATATGTTGAACAATATGTTTATTTAGTAGACATTATCTTTATTTAAATTAATGATGAAACAATATATGTGTTTAAGTTGAAAATGTTATATTTGATGAGAGTTTTATACTTTTTTAAAAAAATATTATATGATTTTTCTTATGAACAAATTATGTGAAATTGTAATTTCAAATTAAGCCGAACTATGTTTAAATAGTTTAATTCATATTGATTCAATAATTAAAATAGGTTAATTTAATTCTAATTTTTATAAAATTATAAATAATAAATTAATTTTGATTTCATCCCAATCCAAATCAAACCAGATGGTGCTCACCCTTAACATTTTGCTTTCACCTTTTTTAAAGCAAACTATTCTGTGGATGACAATTTTGGACATCCACTAACACCTGATACAAAATATGTAATCTAATATCCAGTTGGGTGTACTAAAAAATATTTAAATCATTTACTATTTTATTTATATAATTTAAAAAATATATGTGTTATAACTCACAATTTTATTTTATTTTTTTCATTTTAGAATAAATTACAAATATATCTTATAAAAATTATTTAAAATACAAATTATCTCTTATGATTTGGAAAATTATAGTATCCACTTGTCAAAATTTTTTATTTAACAAAATTAACTAAAAAAAGAAATTCATAACAGCTCAATAATAAAATTATCTAAATTACTAATTGAAACATATTTTGAATATCATTAAAAACTCTTAAATGACTTGATAATTTATTAATAAAAATGACGATTTTTTATGAAATTAGAAATCTCAAAGTTTGAATGTAATTTTTAGAACTATGAAAGAAAATTCGTATTTTAATTAAACTTCAAAAGGTATATTTATAATTTATTTATTTATTTATTATTTTTTTCGTAGGACTTGGAATTTGTTATGTTTGATGATAAAGATTGCGGTTGCTCAAACAACAATTGAGTTGATGTGAATACTCACTTGGTTGGGATGGTGAAATAATTACACTGGAAACAATAAGAGTATTGAGTAAAATTATGTTTTAAAATGTGGCATATCACAAAAAATAATAAAAGTGAAATTTAAAAATATGTATTAAAAGTTTGTTAATTTAAAAATATGTAGGTTAGAAAATTAGGCACAAACCTAGAGAGTATTCACGCCTTTCAGATAGTGTTTGGAGTGGGTCTTGAACGGTCACAGGCCAGCCCAGGGTCTCGAGCTGGGCTCAGGTCTGGACCTAATCGGGCCAAGCCTATCCCAAGCCACAAGTGAATTTCGAATCACCTGCGAACCGTATGTCATTTTTACACTCCTACTCCTCTCCTATATTTGCCCCTTTCTCCCCCCCTCCTTTTATTTTGTTTGTTGAGTGACCAGTCATAGTTAATCAATTGATTAATATTAGACAGTCTTAACTAATACATTAACAATTTCATTGGGGCCAATTTTTTAACCTCAATTAGCTAAAAATTTAACATCTGACACTAACTTCCCCACTAACATATCCACTGCAAATGCTCTAAGGTGGGATTAAAACACTTTCAACAAAAACAAGAAAACAAAAAATCACGACATTGTCATATTTTTACCAATGTGAGGGAATGTAGTTGAATAGGTTAGAATGTAAAATGCAACAGTTATAGTTGAATTTTGTTATAGCTTATTTGAAGTGTTTATAATATATATATGTATATATATTTCATGAGAAATTTTGTGTGTATCACATCTAACTTTAGTTACGGCTTTTGAGTTAGTGGTTATAATTTATCATGTTATTAATTATGATATATTGTGATGTTAGTTATGACAAAATTTTGATTATGATGTAAAAGTTGTTTAATTATACCTTATGTGATGTTTAGTTATAACTCAATTTTTTTTTAATTATGAATCTTATAATATTGAATTGCATCATTTGTGATAATCAAACTTACAAATAAAATAACTTACATATGGTACACACTCTATAATATTTCTCATTTGTTATCACGTGAGTTTCTATCAAACTAATTGATGGCGCTTTTGTTTGTAACTTATGAAGTATAAATAACTTAAATAAATAAATAAAAATTAATTATTTTTTTATTATTAATTTTTAACTTATAGTGAAGTTCACAAAACAAGTCCTCTAATACGTACTTATTAATAATGTAGTGAAAGGCATTAGAATCAGAGATATATCATATATTGTGAGATGAGAAAACAAAAAGCACCAGTGGTCTAGTGGTAGAATAGTACCCTGCCACGGTACAGACCCGGGTTCGATTCCCGGCTGGTGCAATACTCTGAGAGCAGTGACGAATCATCTGCGCCCACCGTGATGGATGGGTCCTTCACAACCGTCTGATATTAATCGGACGAAATCATAGCGCATCTGAGCTCTCAAATTTTTTTGTTTTCTTTCTTCTTTTTAATTAAGAAGAAAGGGATTCGATATAAAAAAAAAGATAAATTACACTTTGTCCCCTTGTTTGATCATTTTCTAACTTTGGTTCTTAACATTTACATTTTCTCTCTTTGACCCTTAATGTTTTAAATTTTTTCAAATTTACTCTTAAAATTAATTTATGTTAAAAATTAACCAGAAAATGATAAATTAACAATCACATGGTATAAAAATATTTTATTTTATATTGTTCACATATCTAATACTCCATAAATTTAAATTCTAATATAATAATAGATTTTTTATGTTATGGGATAGTTCTTATGGCATTTCCTGTCTAATTTTGAATAGAAATTAGCTTTAGAAGTAAAATATGAAAAATTTGAAACGTAAGGGCCGAAGGTTAAAAAAAAAAAAACCTTAAGAATGAGAATGAGAAAGTGATCAAACATAAAATGGACAAAGTGTAATTTACCCTAAAAATAAGAAAATTTACCTATAAATTATATATTGAGGAATGGTGATTCATTTAGTCCCAATGATTTTCTTATAGATTAATTAGTCTCATTGATTTTGGAAAGACAGATTTAATATATTATTTAGAAATTATATTTGTGATTATACCCTTATTTCTACAGTAATACCGTTTTGACAGTTTTGAGCCATTTGAGCCACTGTTTTTGTGGCCCTCTACCATTTTTCTTATTTCTATTATGTTTACTTCTTTTTCTTCTTTTTTTTTTTTCTTTTTTCTTTTGTGCTAGAATGGTAAGATACACAATCTATGATAATCAAATTTGGGATAAATTTTTATATGGCTATCTTTTTTATTTGTAAAACATTTCAAAAGGAGTACAAAAATACCTTAATAAGTTTTGGGCAAAAGTATAATTTCAAATTGTAACATTGCAATAACATAACACTCCAAAAAAACTCATTTGGTCATTTTCTCAAATTTAACACTCCAAAAAAACTCTTTAGTGTAACACACAAAAAAACTCCTTAGGGTATTTTTTTCCAAATATAGCACTCTAAAAAAATGATGTGGGATTCTTCAAACCATTCCAAAAGGAGTAAAAAAATTCCTCAGTAAGCTTTGGATAAATGTATAATTTCAAACTATAAATGTTATGTTTGAAAAAAATACATTAAAAAGTTTTTTTTAATGTTTTTATGTTTGTTACATTGAAGTGTTACGTTTGAAATTATATCGATTGAAGTGTTGTGTTTGGAAAAAGTATACTAAGAAGTTTTTTTGTATGTTTCATTGGAATGTTACGTTTGAGAAAAAGTATATTAAGGAATTTTTTTAGAGTGCTACATTGTTACGTTTGATAAAAGTACATTAATGAGTTTTTTAGTGTATTGAGTATTACGTTTTTGTTTATAATGTGGGATTTGTTATCAAATGAGGGAAAATCCAAAACCTCTATAGTGCGGATTGCCTAAATATGTAATTTCACATTTAGAAAAATCCATTTTTATTCCTAAAAATTAAATCCAAACGTATAGTGACTATCATTTTGTATAATTTTTACTTTAATGAGACCTTTAAGTGCATAAGAAAAAAAAAAAAGAGACTAAACAGTATATAAAATTATATTTTGAGATTTATTAGTACTTTACCTGAAAATAAGGGGGGGGATGATGGCTCTTCATACTATTATCCTTGTTATATTCCTTTATACTTCATTTTGTGAGTTTTATTTTGGATCAACGATGATAATTTGGACCGTTTATTACGTAAATTTCATAGTGAATATCATTTGTACAAAAAATTACTTTAATCTTATATTGATAAATATATGACAAATTGTATTTTGTTTTTATTAATTAGATAGTTTAAATTTAAATTTATATGTATTGTTCATTTTAAAAAATAATATGTAATTCGTTCATGTGTTTAGTGATATCTGATGAAACTAATCTTTTGCACAATTCATCTTTAATGTTGGGCCTATGAGATGAACTGTTCGAATCATCGTTATAAACCTAAAATGGGACATAAAAAAAAAGTATAAAAGGATAAGGAGAATAGTGATATATACGTGGAAGAGTAATTCCCAACAAAATAGTAATTGTAAATTTTCAATACAAATGTCTTAAAAATGGGCTCTATTACATAAACAAACTAAAATAAAATATTTGAAGGTTCATTAAGCCATGTCAAATTTAAATAGTAATGATATACCGATAGAATTTATATACAAACGAGAATGAAATGTTTTGTTAAGATTTTTTAATTTACTAGCAAAACATCCTTATTATTTCACAAATATCATTTCCACATCATTTTAGATATATTTATTATATACAAATCACTTTTGAATTTAGTTATGTCACTTGCCACGTAAAAGATTTGGCGTTCTCACTTTATTTTTTTTCTTTTTCTTTTTTTCACAAAGTAAAATGTTAGATGTTAATAGAAAAGTTAACTTATAACAAAAAGATGTTTATTACTACTCTATCAACTCCAACCCTATATCTTACACCTTAAAACCTACTGCAGAACCACTATAGCAAATTGGAGATGTAAAAGATAATAGAGAACATTGATTTTTACCAAGGAGAAAAAAATTCCGATAAACCACAACAATAAACCACACCACCATTTTCTTTGCAAAATTGAATTATTGGGAGTGGTAAACTTACCATGTTTGGATTGAAGAGTTTAATATAAAAAATGGTTAAAGTATATTTTATTTTTTTCAATTATTGTTTTATGTCACTTTATTCTCTTAAAATAAAAATTATCATACTTAACCTCTCTTATCTGTTAATTTTTTTTTCAATTTAGAACTTAATGATGAAAAATACCTTTTAAGCTTTAAAGGCAAATTATACCTTACCTTTTTGAACTATCATTCAATATCACTCTACCCTCTAACTAAAAAGTGGTATACTTTCTCACTTGAAACTATCAATTTATATTAATATAAACCTTTCATTAAGGATTTATTACATTAATGAATGAAATTGATATGTGACTTGCACATAATATCTCAAATTTTGTAAATTGTTTAAAATACCTTTCCCTTCCCCCCCCCTCCCCAGTATTTGCCCTGCCCATATCAACAACCACAACGGTCTATGCTATGGTTACCATTCTTGCTACCTTGAGTAAAAGAAATAAATGAAAAAAAATAATAATGTTATTTTAGGTATTTTATGATATTTTTTTTTATATTATTTAAGATGTCATGTGTAAGTCATATATAAAATTTTCTTCTGTTTATGAATTTTTTAATAGAAGGTTTACATTAATATAAATTCATAGTTTAAGATGGTAAAATGTAGTATTTTTTAATTACTTGAGGGAAGTAAAGTGACATTGAGTGATAGTTCAAGAGAGTAAAAAGTGTAATTTATCCTATAGTTGAAGAGTATTTTTGTTGTAAAGGTTCATATTGAAACAATTATTATACGAAGGGGGTAAGTTTTACAACTTTTAATTTAAACATAAATTGATTAAAAAAAAAATAGTTGAGGGGAGTATCATGAATTTTACCTTATAAAGAGAGAAAAAGAACTCATATCACTTACATGGATGATTGAGGATAAGGGTCAACCTAGTTTAGATTGGTTTGGTTTAGAATCAATGACCAAACCATTATTACCAATCTATGAATTTGAAACTAAACCAAATCATGAAAATTTTGGAACTAAATCAAATTGAACTAATAAAAGATGATTCAGTTCATTTTGAAACTATAGTTTTTGATAACTTTATCATCATTCATACAATAGTCATCACAGTTTTTAAAAATTTTGTTATCATTTATAATATGATTACAAAATATTGTTTAAAACCTAAGAATTATTTAAATGATTGTTGCAAAAACACTCTTGTAAGAATGGAGAGTTACAACTCGCGTACATATATTTGATACTAATAAGATATTTGACTATTTATGGTAGGTAATATATTAGGGTAATGCTATGGTACACACTCAAAAGTGTGTGTACCACATGCAAATTATAACATTTGTAGGTTTGATTAGCATAAATGTCATAACTCAATCATATGGGAGTCCTAACTAAAAAATAAAAAATGAGTCAAATTATATCCAAAAATCATATAAAGTATAATCAAAGAGCTCTTGGGTCATAACAAAAATAATAGCATATCAAATATCACAATAAGTCATAACTAATACAATAATAGGTCATAACCAAAGATCATAAATATCATAACATATCTCATAAAATTTTTCAATAAATTATGAGAGGGGAGTTTGTGCCAAGCAAACAGGCCAAATTAGTTGTGACTTGGGCTTTGCTGTTGGATTACGCGATCGAGTTGGCATAGCCAAGGGCAGTTTGGCCAAGGTTTTAGATCATGCGCCTAAGTTAGCCCAAGGTCTGGAAGTTGGACCGGGCTAAGTCGAGCTAGGTGAAGCAATGGTCCAAGGAGTTGAACAAACTGAGCTAGTTATTGAGCTTGACCCTGAAGGTCGGCCGAAATTGAGGCTGGAACTGATTGGGCTATGCCCAGCTCAGTAGAAATTGCCAGGTGGTCCAATTGGAGTGTGAAAAGAGAAACCCGCCAATGGTGTGCGTGAATACCGTTTGACAGTTTGGCCAATGTTGTTTGGCGGTATTAACGGGTACATGTGTAAAGAATAGAGAGGGCAGTATAATCACATGTCCAAGAAAGGACAAGCAAAGTAGCGCGCGAAGAGGCTATATAGATTGAGCGGCGCCTCCATACAACATGTCTGAATTTATGGCTACCCAGAGCTCTATCTCTCTTTTGTTTTCTCTCTCTTTCTCTCTCTAAAAGGGTGCTAACTTGATCGTCGGAGAGGCTCTCCGGCATCACACCCGCCGAGCAACTCATTGTCATTGTGTTCTCAGGTTATTCAAAGTGAAGCAAAGTTTGGACACGAGAAGTACGAACAGTGACAAATATTTGCTCCCCATACAAATTATATATATATGTACTTTTTCAAATGGTCTAATTCGAATCCAAAAACCGAACCCGTAATTAAAAAATCCCTGATTGAATAGTAGATTACAGCTTTGAGTTTTTTTTTTTTTTTCCAATTATTTTATTCAAACCAAATTGAAAAGGTGAGAAACTTTTATTTTTTTGGGGGGGGGGATTAAGCAAATATAAAAAGTGAGGATTATTTGCAGCTAACACCTTTGGTTTGTGGTAAATAAGGAACTAGCTGTGGACACGAACCCGGGTTTGATTCCCAGCTGCTCTAATTGGAATGTCGTGAGGATTTTACAGCCGGACAAAACCACAGCGCATGGTATAGAAAGTAACATGGTTTTTTTTTTTGTATGTGATTATTTTATTAGGTTGGGTTCAACTATAAAGTGATATCTTTTTTTTGCAAAGTAAAGATGGGCTCCATAATAAAAATAATATTAGGGATACAAAATTTGGGTAGACAAATTTGGACCTCTAATATTTTTGAAAATAAAATACTAAATTTTATACATTAAATATGATTCACACTTTTAGAGATGTTAAAGTCATGAAATATTAATAAAATCTTTTTATTAATTGGCAATATCTAGTAAATAAAAACAAGTGGCATACACCTATTGTATAAATAAATTTGTGTAGATCTTATTGATGCTAAGTAGCATATGGAATAGTTAGAAATCAATTCATTGTACATTGTGAAAAATTAATGAAATATAGAATTAATAAAATGATTTTAAAAAATAAGAGGCAATCCAATGATACATTTTACAAATACTAATAAATGCAAAGGTGGTAGTGTAATTTTTCAAAAACCTGGGGGGTGGCCATGGCACCCCCAAGTCCCACTACAGGTCCGCCCCTGCCCACATAGCATAACAGCACTACATGTTCTCATATATCTGCACTTAAATATTAAGTATAATGATATATTAATGAGAAATTTCACATTACAAAATTAGAGATTATATGACTGAATTAATGAGAGACAAAGGGTATCCATGTAATCTCATTTATTATTCTTTTTCTTTCTTTCTTTGTTAGAGTAGTGATACCAAAATAAAATGATATTACAATTGCACTCAATGTTTGTTCCTTTTTGGAGGTGGCAGTTGGTCTAAAAAAAAAAACCAAAACATTACTCATAATTTTCAATCAATGGCGAAGATTCATTCATACTATGAATTCACAATAACAACTTCAAATATATACCTTTGATCTATCTTTCTAAGTCATTTTCTGTATACATTACCCATAATTTTTTATCAATAGTCAAAATTCATTCATGCTATGAACTCACAATAACAATTTCAAATATATATTTTATTAATCTACCTTTTAAGTCATTTTCTAGAATTTCTCTGGAGGCCGAGCTAGCCACCTTGTTTTTTTCATTTATTTGTTGAGTAATTGCTTTTAAACTTCAAAGCACTACTAGGTTCACAACCAAATAATATTAATTGAACGACTTTTGTAGGTTACCCAAACAACCTCTTATGTTTCTCTGTCAAATGGTGCACTTTTTAAACATAGAACTCATCTGTCCTGTTTTGTTTTCAAAAAAAAATTTAAACACACAAAACAAAAACATGAAAAAGTGCTTATTTGTTGTAAAAATAAGTGAAACACAAGAGATTGATGAGATTGTTGCGGTTGGTCTTCATCACAATCCACTATTGTGCAACCCTTCGAGCCAGTTTATTTTTTTAACCATTGGGCATGTTACATTTGTTAAAAATATATAAAAAATAAAAATAAAAATCAACAAGGTAGAGTGTTTGGTTGCATCTATTTATTGTTAAAAAATAAATGATAAATATAATTTTAAAATAATTATTTATTTTTTGTAATATAAATCTAATATAAATAATAAATTATCGGTATCCAATCATTTCGATTTTTTACATGAATATTCTACTTAACGAGTTCTAAAGTGAATGGTTTGGATCACGAATCG
>NW_021025605.1:463318-484444 GCF_004153795.1 Camellia sinensis
CTTATCCCGCGCGTCTACTGACTGTCCTCCAGTGGGCGTCCCCAAGTCCGCCATTGGATGGATAGCAGGAGGACCTTCTCTCTTTCGGGTGAACTCCGGGGTAGCTTCGTCTATGGCAGACAACGGAAACTCGTCGTTGTTCGCCATGGACGGCGATCGCCATCCCCTTCCAAGGATAAGGTTGTACGTCGAAGGCACTTGTAGCACCCAAAACTCAACTTGTTTGACCACGGATCTCGCTTTGATCGGCAGGATAATCTTTCCCAAAGGCCACTCCGGTTGAGAGTTGAATCCAACCAGTGGCGAAGTTGCCGGAGCCAAGTCTGTCTCCCGGAGTTTAAGCTGCTTGAACGCATCATAGTACATGATCTCGACCGAGCTTCCCTGATCGATCAAGATTCGCTTAACATCGAAGTCCTTGACGCGTAGTGTTACTACTAGGGCATCGTTGTGCGGCGTCTGAATACGTTCTAGATCCCTTGAGGTGAAACTAATCACGTCTTTTTCTTCTGTCTTCCCCCTTTTGATGGCAGGCTGTACCGACAAAACTTCCCGCATATGTTCTGCCTTTTTTATCATGCCCTGGAGTTCGCAAACACGCTCCGGTTCTACGATGCCGTGGATGACATTAATAACTCCTTGCGGTGGTGCGTCTCGGTCATCCTGTCCCCGGGGATCGACCGGAGCCTGATTCGGCTTCACGCCGCCATCAATGTAATGGTCTAGATGTCCGGCTGCGACCAGCTCTTCTAAGTGTTGCCTCAAAGGCAAACAGTCCTCAGTCCGGTGGCCTCTCTCTCGGTGGAACGTACAACGATACCGCAGATTATAGCCCTTTTGTCCATCGCCCAACTTAGCAGGAAACCGGACATACTCCTCGTCACGGATTTCACTAAGTATGCGATAGATTGGAATCTTGAAGACTGTGGTTGTGCCAGTCCTCGCGTTCATCCTTCTGTTTGCGTCCTCAACATCATCTCGGAGGTAGTTATCTCGGTCATTCCGACGTCCTCTACCCCGGTTTTTACGATTTGAACCACGGTTTGATTCCTCTGCTCGGTCACTTGAGCGGCCGGACTCTTGCCCAACTGCGTGCACTTTGCCTGCTGTCTTCTTGTCTGTTACTACCGGACTGGCCTTCACGGTAGAAGCTGACGCGCCATCCTCTACACGGATGTGCTCATTGATGCGCTGCATGAGCTGGCCCATGGAGGTCGGCTGGTGCATGGTAAGCGAGTCCCGCAGTCTATGTCCGACCGGGAGACCGCGCTTATACTGCGTGATTACAAGGTTGACCGGGCAGTCCAAGATCTCGTTGAAGGTTTCCCAGTACCTTGAGTTGTATACCTTCAGTGTGTTGCTCGGTTCCATCTTAACACTCAGCAAATGATCAACTTCCTTTGGTGTCTTTGTGTTGGTTTTGAAGCGTGTAACAAACGCCTCGGCCAACTAATGCCACCGTTGTATGCTCCCTTCCGGCAACCTCTCGAACCACTTTAAGCCCAGCTCGCCTAAACTTGACGGGAAGATTAGGCACATAAGTCCGTCATTGCGCCTATGTCCGGCCATGACCTGTCGGAAGTGGCTCACATGCATGTACGGATCGGTCTTTCCGTCGTAAAGTGTGAACTTAGGCTGGTGGAAGCCTGCCGGAAGTGGTGTTGTTTCTATATCCAGGGAAAAAGGGGTGCCACTCAGCCTAGCCAAGTCCGTATCTTCAAAGAGTGGCACTGCTTGGCGGGGCGGAGGCATTCCGACCTCCTCGCTGGCGTGAACCCGGTAGGATAGTCGCTGGAAAGCAGGTATTCTCTGAGCTTCGCGCCAGCGAGCCCGCTCCTTTAAAACCGCCCGTAAATCCTCTGACTGAGCGGAATAAGAGTACCTCGACGTCGTCTCCAGACGTGAGGGTTTGTAGGTGTTGTCTTGCGCGCTAGACTTCTCTGCACCCGCGTCGGAATCACCAACCTGGTAACTTCTGGTAATGGATATGGACTGAGTACGTCGCTGACTCTGACCGCCTGAACGGCGGGATGGGGTGCGCTCACTGTGGTCTCCCACTCCAACTACACCCTTCCCTTTGACATGCCTCTTGAGATTCTCCATCTCCGCCGCCATTCGCCGAATGACAGCATCTTGATCTCTCAACTTACTTTCCAGTCGCCTGGCGTGTGAGTCTCTCCTCCGCCGATGACCGTCTGGACTCCGCGAATGTCCATGACTTCGTCCGCGCTTGTCCCGCGCGTCTCCTGGCTGTCTGCCAGTGGGCGTCCCCAAGTCAGCCATTGGATGGACAGCATGAGGTCCCTCTCTCCTTCGGGTATACTCCGGGGTGGCTCCGTCGATGGCGGACAACGGAAACTCGTCGTTGTTCGCCATGGACGGCGATCAAATGAACCTGGAAGACAAGGTTTTGTCTGTCAAGCTTCCCACAGACGGCGCCAATTGTACGGGGAGCAAATATTCCGGTAAGCCCGTACTCCTTTCTTCCAAGCTCCGTCGATGTCCGATCACCTGCGAGCAAGTAACGGTGAGCTACCCGGCGGTGTGTGGCCGGAAAAACCCTCTGACGGTCAAGTTAGCACACACCTTAGGATGGATAGAGAGAAGGGAGAGAGTGTTTGGGTGTGAGAATTCCTTACAGAGATGTTCGTCCGTCGCGTATGGGAGGCGCAGACATGCTTATATACCTTCTGAGCCCCATATCCACTCCCAGTCATCTCCTGACACGTGGCTCTGCTATCCCAACTGTCAGCGTAAACCTTGCCGATCATCACCTAATCTCAGCTGCCTGACTTCACAGCTGGAGCTCGGCAGCCGAGCTGCTCTACCACGGCCATGCCATGCTTCATACCCAAGCGCCTAACCGGATAAACACATGGAGGACCGGGCTAGGCGGCATCCCGGCAGAACCTAGCCCGGGTACCTCCTTTGGTCGGCCTTCCTGCCGGTCAAACAGTCTCCTCGGTTGACCACGCCTTTCCGGGCGCCGGTCACTCAGCTTGTCTGGCTTCAGCCATCCCCTGATCAGGCAGCTCGGTCCAACCAAGCGCTATCTAGCCGAGCTCCTTCTTGGGCCGGGGCGGCTCACACTTGGCCCAAGTTCTGCCCGGCCCAAGTTTTGGCAGCCCACTTCTTGGCGGATGGTCAATCATCTCGGCCCCATGCACCGTTGGGCTCTCAATCTGCTCGGCCGTTACCTCGGCCCAACTCCTTATCATAAATCACCCTCTCAGGAACTAAACCAAATCATGAAAATTTTGGAACTAAATCAAATTGAACTAATAAAAGATGATTCAGTTCATTTTGAAACTATAGTTTTTGATAACTTTATCATCATTCATACAATAGTCATCACAGTTTTGGGTAATGCTATGGTACACACTCAAAAGTGTATGTACCACATGCAAATTATGACAGTTGTAAGTTTGATTAGCATAAATGTCATAACTCAATCATATAGGAGTCCTAACTAAAAAATAAAAAATGAGTCAAATTATAACCAAAAACCATATAAAGTATAATCAAAGAGCTCTTGGGTCATAACAAAAATAATAGCATAACAAATATTACAATAAGTCATAACTAATACAATAATAGGTCATAACCAAAGATCATAAATATCATAACATATCTCATAAATTTTTTCAATAAATTATGAGAGGGGAGTTTGTGCCAAACAAACAGGCCAAATTAGTTGTGACTTGGGCCTTGCCGTTGGATTACGCGATCGAGTTGGCATAGCCGAGAGCAGTTTAGCCAAGGTTTTAGATCATGCGCCTAAGTTAGCCCAAGGTCCGGAAGTTAGACCGGGCTAAGCCGAGCTAGGTGAAGCGATGGTCCAAGGAGTTGAACAAACTGAGCTAGTTATTGAGCTCCACCCTAAAGGTCGGCCGAAATTGAGGCTGGAACTGATTGGGCTATGCCCAGCTCAGTAGAAATTGCCAGGTGGTCCAATTGGAGTGTGAAAAGAGAAACCCGCCCTGAGCTAGTTATTAAGCTTCACCCTAAAGGTCGGCCGAAATTGAGGCTGAAACTGACCTAGCTATGCCCAGCTCAATGGAAATTGCCAGGTGGTCCAATTGGAGTGTGAAAAGAGAAACCCGCCAATCGTGTGCGTGAATACCGTTTGACAGTTTGGCCAATGTTGTTTGGCAGTATTAACGGGTACACGTGTAAAGAATAGAGAGGGCAGTACAGCCACGTGTCCAGGAAAAAACGAGTAAAATAGCGCGCATAGAGGCTATATAGATTGAGCGGCGCCTCCATACAATAGGTCTGAATTTATGGCTACCCAGAGCTCTATCTCTCTTTTGTCTTCTCTCTCTTTCTCTCTCTAAAATGGTGCTAACTTGATCATCGGAGGGGCTCTCTGGCATCACACCGGCCGAGCAGCTCACTGTCGTTGTGCTCTCAGATTATTCAAAGTGAAGCAAAGTTTGGACACAAGGAGTATGAACAGTGACGAATATTTACTCCCCGTACAAATTATATATATATATGTATTTTTTCAAATGGTCTAATTCGAATCCAAAAACCGAATCGGTAATTAAAAAATTCCTGATTGAATAGTAGATTAAGAAAAGTAAACCAAACTATTTGGTTTGAATCGGACAGCTTTGAGTTTTTTTTTTTTTTGCCAATTATTTTATTCAAACCAAATTGAAGAGGTGAGAGAAATTTTGAAGAGGTGAGAGAGAGAGAAACCTTGGGAGGGGGGGGGGGAATACGAGCTTAATTAAGAAAATATTAAAAAGTGAGGAATTATTTGCAGCTAACACCTTTGGTTTTGTGGTAAATAAGGAAGTAGCTGTGGACACGAACCCGGGTTTGATTCTCAGCTGGTCTAATTGGAAAGTCGTGAGGATTTTCTACGTGTTACAGCCGGACAAAACCACAGCGCATGGTATAGAAAGTAACGTGGTTTTCTTTTTTCTTTTTCCTTTCTTTTTTTTTCGGTATATGATTATTTTATTAGGTTGGTTCAACTATAAAGTGATATCTTTTTTTTGCAAAGTGAAAGGTGGGCTCCATAAAAAAAATAATATTAGGGATACAAAATTTGGGTAGACAAATTTGGACCTCTAATATTTTTGAAAATAAAATACTAAATTTTGTGCATTAAATATGATTCACACTTTTTAGAGATGTTAAAGTCATGAAATATTAATGAAATCATTTTATTAGTTGACAATATCTAATAAATAAAAAGAAGTGACATACACCTATTCTATAAATAAATTTGTGTAGATCTTATTAATGCTAAGTAGCATATGAAATAGTAAGAAATCAATTCATTATATACTGTGAAAAATTAATGAAATATAGAATTAATAAAATGATTTTTAAAAAATTAAGAGGCAATCCAATGATACATTTTACAAATACTAATAAATGCAAAGGTGGTAGTGTAATTTTTCAAAACCTGGGGGTGGCCATGGCACCCCCAAGTCCCACTACAGGTCCGCCCCTGCCCACATAGCATAACAGCACTACATGTTCTCATATATCTGCACTTAAATATTAAGTATAATGATATATTAATGAGAAATTTCACATTACAAAATTAGAGATTATATGACTGAATTAATGAGAGACAAAGGGTATCCATGTAATCTCATTTATTATTCTTTTTCTTTTCTTTCTTTGTTAGAGTAGTGATACCAAATAAAATGATATTACAATTGCACTCAATGTTTGTTCCTTCTTTGGAGGTGGCAGTTGGTCTAAAAAAAAAAACCAAAACATTACTCATAATTTTCAATCAATGGCGAAGATTCATTCATACTATGAATTCACAATAACAACTTCAAATATATACCTTTGATCTATCTTTCTAAGTCATTTTCTGGTATACATTACCCATAATTTTTTTATCAATAGTCAAAATTCATTCATGCTATGAACTCACAATAACAATTTCAAATATATATTTTTAATCTACCTTTTTAAGTCATTTTCTAGAATTTCTCTGGGAGGCCGAGCTAGCCACCTTGTCTTTTTTCATTTATTTGTTGAGTAATTGCTTTTAAACTTCAAAAGCACTACTAGGTTCACAACCAAATAATATTAATTGAACGACTTTTGTAGGTTACCCAAACAACCTCTTATGTTTCTCTGTCAAATGGTGCACTTTTTAAACATAGAACTCATCTGTCCTGTTTTGTTTTCAAAAAAAATTTAAACACACAAAACAAAAACATGAAAAAGTGTGCTTATTTGTTGTAAAATAAGTGAAACACAAGAGATTGATGAGATTGTTGCGGTTGGTCTTCATCACAATCCACTATTGTGCAACCCTTCGAGCCAGTTTATTTTTTTAACCATTGGGCATGTTACATTTGTTAAAAATATATAAAAAATAAAAATAAAAATCAACAAGGTAGAGTGTTTGGTTGCATCATATTTATTGTTAAAAAATAAATGATAAATATAATTTTAAAAATAATTATTTATTTTTTGTAATATAAATCTAATTTAAATATATAATTATCGATATCCAATCATTTCGGTTTTTTACATGAATATTCTACTTAACGAGTTCTAATAACGAGTTCTAACAAGTGAATGGTTTGGATCACCGAAATCGATCAAGCTCAAACACTCACAAATTGAGATGACCAACTTGAGAGATTTGGACTTGGTACGCCTATTTTAGGATCAATTTCGATGATCCGAATCAATCACTTTTTAAGACTCATTAAAGAAAATATTTAGGCAAAAATTTGAGATTGTTAGACATCAATAATTATATGTTTGAACCATATTTATTTTTAAAAAATGGACAACAAAATTTGTTTGAATCATCGAAATCGATCCCAATATGAGCCTACCAACTCCAAACACACTCTCAAGTTAAGATGACCAACTTGAGATAAGCCAAATTTATAATTTATTTACTTGTTAATATTATTATATTAGTAAATTATATGTATATATATATATTATAAATACAATATATATTGAAGCGATCGGTTTTAATTTAATACAATACATAAAATGCTAGAACTAATATTGAATAGACAACCGAAAAAATCAAACTAAAAAATTACACCGACCAATTCTTGTTAAAAATAGACCAAATATGACCGATTCTAAACCAAATCAAACCAAAGCCTTAAGTCCCATCAAATGAAAAAGCTGATGGAAATCAAAATTAGCAAGGAAAAGAATCAGTAAGGAAAAGAATCACTTTGATTGATTGCTTCTGACCATCCTTAAGTATCCTTCGTGGATATCCACGTGAACATGAAGCGATAAGGGTTCCGAACCTCCTCTGCCCCATGCTGAGATTTTATAAAATGATAGTTGGGGCAATAGAATGGTGATGTCAGTTTGTTAGAATTGAGGAATGGTGTACTTGTTGAAGGAGGTTAGTTGACTACTTATAGATAAGATTATTCTCTCTTTGGATTGGAAAGTTGATATGAAGACACGCACGCCTCTACCTAGACAAGTCAGACATCTCAGATCCCTTACTCTTAGCCATCAAACCAATGAGAGAGAGAGGAATGGTGCAAGGATCCTCTGTCTCCAAACAATTCTGTCTCTCTGTCCCAATTCACTCACAATCATTAGATATGTCTTGAGATTTTCATATGATCCAATGATTGTGAGTGAATTGGAATAAAGCGGCAGGACTATTTGGTTGCACAGAAGAATGCTGCAAGCCAAGTCCATTTACATCTATGAAAGATATATCTAGATGGAACAATTTCTGATAAAAATGGATGGAACTTGATCTTCATGATCAAGACTGCATATCTTCATTTTCTTCACAGAAACAAAACAATATCGACAAAAGGAGTGGTTAAAGGGGATAGTCATTATATGTATTTGAGAACAAATAGCCCATTGGCAATATACCCATTCTATTGCATACCCAACTCTCTTACAAAACTCTAATAACCAAAACTGCTGCAACATATGACATTTCCTTTTAACTCAGGTTACTACTAGAACATAATTTGTCAACTCCTCAAAAAAGACCAACCCCAAGCTATTCAATACGTGGAGATCCTAGAAGTGACAATTTCATCGCTGTGGCACATTTTCTGTGTATCAATTTTGAACTAGAGTGAAATATATTTTATTTGAGGAAGCTTCATGCTTGCAGGTCCTTATTTGAATTCCACGTGGGGGCTTTTTGAGCAATACCATCGGTTAAAATGCTACCTCCATTTTCCACGCTTATAAGAGGATCAGATTCACTTTCCTTGGCCTTGAATGATTAAAAAACGCAAAAGTGAATATGAATTTAAAGAGAGAGATGCTAGGGGAAAAGATACACCTCTATGCCATTTAGCAGTGATAATTATATAAAATGGGTTAATTTCACTTTTATTTCCTAAACCATGTTATTTTTCCTATTTCATTCCTAAACTATCAAGTTCATCTACTTCTTAGTCCCAAAAGATTCTAATTTCAGCTCACTTCGTCCAGTTGGAGACAAGTCTTTTCAAATCAGTAATGGCGGAAACCTAAACTAATGGGCAAGAACATGATTTTACAATTCAAACAACCTAAATCATAACCGAACATCCATCTTCTTATTAACACTACATTAGATAACTTACACCCTACAACCAAACACCCATCTTCTTATCTACCCCTCATTTTAAGACAGTTCATAAGAAAATTGAGTGTTTGGTTGTATGGTTTAAATTCAAATTTTGAAATGATCTTTTTGCCTATCAAATTAGGCTTTAACAGTTATTGATTTGGACAACCATCTCCAATTGGACCAAATTTACGGGAATTATAAACTTTAAGGACTAAATAAATAAAATTAATAGTTTAAGGATGAAATTAAAAAAATTTAAAAAAAAAACGTAGGTATAGTTCAGGGGGTAAAAGTGAAATTAACCTAATCAGTAAATGAGTTATGAAAATACATTTAGGGAGAAAAGGAAAGAATGTGAAGTACCTGAGACAGTTGTGATGATGTTTCACTGGCCTTTTGTTGGCTCTCAAGAGAACAACAATAAGAATAGAGTACCATCCCAACGATGGCAATGAGAATTCCTAGAATGTTTCGCCAGCTAAATGGGTCATGGAGCAGACAATAGCCAAAGGCCAAAACTAGGCATGTTTTAAGATGCCCTAGGACCTGGTAGGTAACTGGAGATGTCTTTCCTATTACAAGAAAGGTACTGAAGTTCACAGAGACTGATATAAGGCAGGACAGAACTATGACCGCCTGCAATCAGAGACAGAATGAGAGTAAATAGCAGTTTAGACAATAACTGATGAGGGTGTGTGGGGTATCAGTCGTTCAATTCTCACCAGCACTTGTGGGGTATATTTGAAAGCAAAGACATTCTGATTTGTCAAAAGTCCGTCAACAAATGGGCCAGTGATGAATAAAGTGATTGCCTGATAGGGGCAAGATTGATACAAGAGTTGGGTTGAAGAAACTTTGAACTTTTTCTGAATAGTATTGGTCATCTAGAAGTAACTGATAAGGTCTCAAAACAAGAAGAGAGATTTTAATAACGAGAACAACATGGTACTGCAATACCTCACCAATTTTTGCATAGTTGCCCTCCAAGCAAAATGGAAAGCAAGCTTTTTGCTATTTTTTAAGATCAATTTAAATTTGCTTTAATTTAACAGGACACATGCAAAAAAAGAAAACATGCACAAGACATAATAAAGGCAGTTCAGGATACAATCTGAGCAACACAAGTTGTAACAATTGCAAGCAGAGACAAGACACATCCCAGGAGATTTAGCTGCAGATCAGTCACAGTTGCAATCCCAACACCCACAAGAAGGATGACAAGTGAAAACTGGACATTCTGACTGTGCATCATTGTTAACAAAGTATTAGAACACAAACTTGTAATTGAATGTACAAATTTATGACCAAGGAAAGGCCCCAAAAAAAATCAAAATTACAAATTTAAAATTGTAATTTATATTGTACTTCTGAATGAAATCCAACAGACTAATATAAAGCCCAAACAAAGAATTGCAGGTTTAACTAAAAGGCACAAAAATTGTTGGTTCACATAGAGTTGATAGGTAAGTGAGAAAAAAAAAAAGTACTGAAATGAAAGGTCTAGAGTTCTCTAGCTGGCCCATGCATGAGTGACCAATAAAATCAAGAACCATGGGAGATCATAACTGAAGATATTCAAAATTCGGAGTATTGACGACACATGAATATTAACAGAACCATCTCTCCTCACCAAGAAAGCATGACAAGCTCACGATTGATGTGCTGGCTTGGAACTGAGAAACTCCCTACAATTATATTTGTGGCTTTTTGTGGGGAGGGGTGAAAGGAATCTTTTCATCGCCAAAGAAGCTGCTAAATGCATGCTTTTGTGTATCTAAAGGCCTTCACCTAAAGGTTTCCAGAAATAATTTCTCCTTTATGTTCTTACATTATAGTAATCTCATTCCGTCACTCATTTAGCAGCTTGTAGGAATAACTGAAGATAATTAATTACCATTTTCCTTGTGCTAGCACTTTTAGTGGTCAATGCAATCAAGCTGAAACATCTTTGTTCACCCCTTGTCCTTCATTTCAATTCCAGTTCTCAAATTCACTATGAACAGGAACTTGATCTGAAGCACTAGTATAAATAAGTCAAAAGTAGCACTTCCTGTTACTAGTTTTAGATTACATCGGAACAGGCATTTTATAGAATGCAGGCTAATATGGAGAAGTTACAAAAAAAAATGGATAGGATCCTCATTAGTTGCAAAGATAGACACAGCTTATTCGATGGAAGCCCTTCACAGTTGCAAGCATTATTGTCACTTGGGACCAACAAATAAGAAACAGTTTCCAAACTCAAGGATACACAGTGCTTCGCTTATATAGACAGAATTCTTCTTTAAGAACAAAAGAAACTGGAAAAAAGAAGCATAGTGACATATTTAGGGAGAGTGTAACTAAAACTTACCTGAATTTCTTCCTGTAGAAAATGGTCTCCAAGAGAACTGTACAGGGGATAATTGCCAGTTTTGTCATCTAAAATAAAAAACCAAGAGAGTTTCAGAAACTAACACTTCAAATAGAAATTTTAACAGATGAACCACAGGCTTGAAGGATATGAAATTGAACATGACCGAATACAATCCGAACAGAAAAAGATCTAATGGCAACGTATCCAAGACAGCTTTTATGCATGATTTGATTTTTTGTTGTAATCCTGAACTGCAAAATCTCAACTAGATGATTAGCCTAACATCAATGATCTTTCACTATCAGCAGTAACCATTCAAACAACACAGAATAGTTCATGTGATTCAGAATAACATCTAGCACATGTTATGCCTTTCTCAAATCTAGTAGTAAAAATAGTTTCTGTATAGCAAATATAGTCACCAATGCTATGAAATCCAAAAAGACATTAAAACAGTAATTGTTGTCCAGCAAAAATTCAGGTTATAACACCATCTAATAATCAATGAGTACAACAATAAAAACAAAATTTCAAGTGATAACTTTACCTGGTAAAAACCAACAGAGTTGAAGCCCAAGCTAAGATTCAGAAGTCCAATGGAACTCCCATTCAGGATGCCAAATGCCATCACGGCTCTTGGATCAAAAGGCTTGTGCTCAAATAATTTCATCCATAAAGCCACATGGAGGGAACAAAATGTGACCAGAAGATGCCAGCTTGTCAAAGTTGAAGCTGAAGCATCAAAGAAGGAAGTTATAATGAAAGATTCATGCCCATGTCAACAAATCATCAGAAATTGGGTCCTGATGGAATGACCTCTGTAATCTAAAAGGTTGTATTGTAGGATTAAAAAAAGTCTGGAAGCAATTACCTCAAATGAATTGGCTGATTTCCTAAATCCAAAGTATAATCTATCAATGATTTTGGATAATCAAAGGCACTATGAGGTTTCATAATGCTATTTAAAGGAAATCATCCCTTACAAAATGTAATCTCTCTAGATGAAAATCTAGATCTTTCTTTATGGTGGAGAGTTTTGTATTTGGCGGAGGTTGATTGGGTTGTTCCATCCTCTTGTAAGCATTTGCTATGCATTGACTTTAGAGTTTTTCATTCAAACAAAGGCACAGGCTCTTTGGAAATGTGTGGTTTGTGCAATTCTATAGATTTTATGGCTAGAAATTTTGAAGCTAGGGAAGACAATCTTTAATGCATTTTGGAGAGGATCTGTTTTTTGGCATCTTTTTGGGTGTCAGTGGCTCCTCCCTTAAAGGGGTTCCTCTTTTTTAATTTTTTTTTTCTAGGGATTGGAGAATCATTTGTAGAATGTGAGCATGTGTCTTCCTCTCTGTTTATTATTTTTCTTGGCGGACCTCCTGTCCCCTTCTCTTGTTGTACATGATCCTTTTTCTTTTTAATGAAATTTTCGTTGTTGCCAATAAAAATATTAAAAAAAAAAACAGAAAAAAGAAAAAACTAGAAAATTACGGCATTCAATGCTTTCAAGTTTTCCCACATCGAAATAGTGAAATATGGTTTGAATCCATATTTATATTTTACTTTTAATCAGTGGTGAAGTAACCATTTAATTAAGTGATTAACCATTTCAACTCACCCACTGCAATTTGAACCAAGAATCCATCAGAATTTTCTTTAAAACAGATCCAAAAGATTCCACATGCTCAATAACCATTTTAAGATGGCATGGTGGCTATTGCAGGATTCCCTTTCCTTACCCTATAACCTATTGGATGGGTACGACATATGCCAATTTAATTTGTCAAATCTTTCCTTATTTGCTAGCTTATACTAAAACTATTAAGATTCATGACTTTGTTATTATATTATTTCTATTAGCAAACATCACAAGATATATTTCATATGAATGCACATGCTGTGTGACAGGGATGTAGGGTTACTGGGGGTCCCACACAATTGGCCCACAATATGCTAAAACCCTTCAAAAGTAAATGCTAGAAATATCATTAAATCCTTGACTTGTGTAATGTAAACCATATATTGGGGTGGTGACAGGGAAATATAATTAAGGATGGTAGCGAATTTGATAGGCTTTCTGCTTTCACAAAGCATTGATGAAATTAGATTGACATAAAGTTCCTACATATATGCAATGAAATCCTTGATTAATAATATTTTTAGATTCCGAAAAGACAATGATATTCATAAGTGTGAATATCATTTCCCTTTAAAAATAGTATTTACCAATAGTCTAATCTTCATTGGCTAGTGGTGAGTCAACATTAAACCTACAAGACATAGGACTTGGGGATATGACATCCCTCTTCAGTCAAACTTGGCTATAGCTTGATCACTTATAAAGAGTCCACCTCGTTTTCCCTAGATGATACAGTATCAAGTGTTTCATGCATTTTTGTCAAAAAAAAAATTTATGGTAATGTTATTTTTTCTTTTATGTTTTTATGGTAATATTATTTATTTTCCCGCCAAAAAAATATTTTTATGGTAATTTGTGTTCAAGAAATTGTTAAACATAAATAAAGATACATACTGTACACAGTATAATCACAAGGACACCTCTTGTCTACACTATTGGGAGTTGCGCTAATCATCAATCCGGTCGATAATAAGACAACATAACGTATATGTTTGGATGAATAAAAAATAGCATTAAATTTGCATGTGTATAACCTTAGATAAGCAGCCTCAGTTGACTGGACCTGAGGAAAGCAAATATCATATTTTTTCCACATGGTGTAAAAGAAGGTAACCAAATCAACTACATCGATGGGAATTGGGTAGTTAGTTGCCCTCTCCCTCCTATCTCAATGCCTGATGATATTAAATGAAGGGATCTACCCGTTTACAATGATAGAAAACACCAATATGTTGCCAGTGGTAAAATTCAACATGACAGACGCACTACCATTATAAAAAGAGAAGTGGGTGAACAGAGAATTATCTACTATTCCCCCACTGACAGTATCTCCCCTATAATGTGATATTCTATTGCTATAAAATTGTTGTATGCTGGAGTAGTAGAGAAGTTGAATGTAAAATGAAATGCCCCTTATATGATTGAGAGAGAGAGAGAGGGCAGTATCTCAAGGTTGTAAAGATCAATATCATGCTGAAAATACTCTATTTGAGACTAAACAAGCTCATGGTCTCATGCAAGGAGAACAACTACTGAAGCTCATTTATGGAAACAAAGATGAGCTGGAGGCTTAGTTTCAGTGAGACTCCATATTAATTAGGAGCATTAAATATCTTTTGACCAAACATTACCAAGTAAACACATGATGGAAGCAAGCTCTTTTAACTCCTCAACAGAGCATTCACTAGTATAATCAACGTTCAAATGTAAACTCCTAAATTAGACTAGTCTTCGTATCATCAGCCACATGAGGTTGGGTGTGTCCTTATTCCTTAGTCATAAATTCTCCTGCTTGACCACAATTGCTAATTGTCCCCTCTGTTTCACGCGTACATCAGATTTTTTTAACTTTTTACAACAAAAACCTATGTTATTTTATTAAAAATATTTTTTATTTTATTTTATTGTAGTTAGTGGTAGGGGTCATGGGGTCATGGGAAAGTGGACTAGTGGGTAGTTATCCTACATTATACAATCATGGGTTTAGTGCATTATAGTTTCCTTGTGTATAAAGCATATCTATTAATGAAAGAACGGAGGAAAAATATTATCAGAACTCTTCAATTGTGAAGAACAGAAGGTCAGGTTGGAGGTCTTTTCCCTCGAAGTGGGTCTTTTCTCCCCTATTTCTTTTGTTTTTATTTCTGTTAATTTTGTTAACAACACTGTACATAACAGAAACTAATACCCCTTACATTAAATGAGTTTCTTTATTTGTCAATTAATTTCATATTGGTAAGGGCAAAATCGTCTGTGGCATCCCTTATTGATCAACATAAAAATATGCTCATACAAGTATAATATATTTATTGATAACCACAAATTTTTGTTTAACTGGACATGGAAGTGCCACAAAAGAAATATGGATGTAATTGGAACACTGAACTATCTGCACAAAGTGTAGAATGCCAATGTAAAGTGAAAAACAAACAAAACCAGATCAACAACCAAATTAACCACACAATACAATAAAAAGATAAGCATAAGCCTAATACTAATACTAAATTATTTATAATGCTGAAAAGATTTATGACTCACCAAAAGTGAAACCAAGTGTGCTAATAAGCACCTTGTTGCAAATCACAATCGACACGGACGAAACCACAGACAAGCTCAGAGCACCAATGGTCCCCAGCTGAAACCGCTTACCCTCACTCATCTTCACACCCTTATCTAATTGCCCTCTCTTCAATATCTCTCCCACAATCTACCATAAAAAATACCAAATCCACTATCAATTCGCATAATTCAATACCAAAAAAAAAACACATAGCAAAACAAATAATTGATCACAGAAACCGAACCTCATTCCGAAATGTATCAAAATTAACGCGCAAACCAGCTCAACTGCAAACATAACCAACATTAAATTAAAAATGCGATATGAGAAGACAATGAAGAAGAAGAAAATTTGCGCAAAAAATTGAGTATTTCTGAACCCTAGATCTGCTACTTTTGATACATATAATGGAGGGAGAGAAAGAGAGAGAGAGAATCACCAGAAGAGTGGAAATTAGGGAGAAATTCTAATGGATCTATAGATATAGAAGGGATTGTAGGCGTTATTGCAATGGTGTGTGATGTTTATGAGCAGAGAGAAAGAGAGGGAGGTTAAGAATGTAGTATAATTTTATGAAGAATTTATTTATGACTAATAAATAAAAATGTGTGGAAACAAAACTGAAATTGAAGATAGTTTATGACTAATAAATAAAAATGTGTGGAAACAAAACTGAAATTGAAGATAGTAAATAAATGCAAGGATTTGACCCCATGCATGGCCCATCCAATTCATTCTGATATTTTTGGAGGTTGACAAAAAAAAATTTGTTTAAGTTGTAGTTGATTTATGAATTTGAAAAAATATTTAAAAAATTAAAAGAAAAATATATATAAAAAGCATGTGAAAATGTTATATATTTTTTCTATGACTTAAATTAAAATATTTGCTAAAATAATATATTACTTTTACCATTGAATTTTGTTAATGTTCTAAATTTAAATAACTTTTAAAATAATCTATATGATCTTTCGAAAAGAAAAATTCACGTCTATTGAGTAGGTTTTTTTTTTGTCTAAATAAGGGCTGGTTTGGGGTGTCTTAAAAAAGTGCACTTTTTATCTTTTTGGACTAAAAAAATTGAGAAAAAAATATGGAGGTTTGGATTAACTTTTTGACTTTTTATAGAAAAATGTGTATTAAAAAATTATATAAAAAAAGTGTGTAAGAGATGATTAGAGAGAGGTGGGCCCCAGCCGTACAACCGGCTGGAGTGAATTGGGGTTGGAAATTATTGGCTAAAATTGAATTTTGTTAATGTTCTAAATTTAAATAATTTTTAAAATAATCTATATGATCTTTCGAAAAGAAAAATTCACGTCTATTGAGTAGGTTTTTTTTTTGTCTAAATAAGGGCTGGTTTGGGGTGTCTTAAAAAAGTGCACTTTTTATCTTTTTGGACTAAAAAAATTGAGAAAAAAATATGGAGGTTTGGATTAACTTTTTGACTTTTTATAGAAAAATGTGTATTAAAAAATTATATAAAAAAAGTGTGTAAGAGATGATTAGAGAGAGGTGGGCCCCAGCCGTACAACCGGCTTGGGATTGAAAATTATTGGCTAATTTTTGTACAAAGCACTGGACGGTTTTGTTTGGCCCGTGGGGGTCATCACGGGTCCCATTTTAATAATCTGAACCGTTCAATGTGTGTAACTCGTCGAACACTATGTACCTATAAAAAATCACGTTAATCGGATATCGATAGCTATCTGATCAGATTTATTTATTTTTCAATCATTAATTATAACACATTCCATTTGTTGTACATAACTGATTTGATCATATAGTTATCGATATCCGATCAATTTGATTTTTTGCAGACATATAGTACTTGACGATTTCTACATATTGAACGGTTCAGATTATCAAAACGGGACCCGTGATGACCTCCATGGGACGAACAACGGTGTGTGTAAAAACCACACCCAATCATTTCTTTTTCCTCCACTGCCGCACACATCAATTCGGTGAATAGTGATTTTGAACAAAATTGATTTTTTAAATTTTTTTTTTTGTGAATAGTGATATATTTTTGGATTTTGGAGTAACTTTTTAACTTTTTGACTTATATAGGATAAGCCAAACCAGCCCTAAATTTAAAAGGCAAGATATGCTAAGTTAATAAGATAAAATATTATATTCAAATTATAATTATTTCATTTTTTTCTCTCATAAAAAATTTAAAAATTAAAAAAGTCAATCCAAACAAATTTTTTAATCCCAAAGTTAAAAAAGTCTCAACTCAAAAAAGTCCTAACCAAATGATAACTAAATTAGATAGACAGATTTGAAATGATTAAATTAAATTTGATGTCAGCGTAAATCGAACTTAGAATATAGTTCTGCTGGGTAGCTCGAAAATGGGCTACCCCGAATGGTTTGAATGTGTCAAAACGACGTCGTTTTGGCATCTTTTTTTTTCTTTTCTTTTTTTCTTGTTCCTTCCCCCTCTCTTTTGTTTCTGAAACTGGTTTGAGAACCAAACCCTAACAAACGGAGAGGCGAGAGAAAGAGAGAAGGAAAAGGATGAGAGAAGAAAAAGAAAAAAAAGAGGGTAAATAGAGGAAAGAAAGAGAGGACACCGAAAGGAGTAGAGAGGAACAGAGGAGGAAGGGAGGATGCCAAAGATGGGAAGCCATCGAAGTGGGTTTAGTAGTTTTTAATTTACCCAAACAACACGCCTTGACTAACGACTACCAAACTGGTCACTTCTATAACAAGCCAGAGCAACTAGGTACCACTTGAACCACCACAACCCAATCCATTGCCATGAACGGAGAGGTCAAAGCTAGATCTTTACCATGATCATTGATGGTCCACCCAGAATCCTAAACCTAAGCAACCACCAGACATGAATAATCAAAATAAATCACTCTCTCACTCAATCTATGGATTCAGTCTAAATCTCACCATTATTACACAGAAAACTCACCATTGCTCAACCGATGGAGAGCTTTCTCTCTCTAGATAGCTCTACTTTCTTTCATACTCTTTAAAATTCAAGCCACAAATTCACAGTGTTGAATCTCCATAAAAAAGAAAAAAATCAACTTCCTCTTCTTCTTCTTTCTACTTTCACTCTCTAAAAACTATCAAACCCACACGTTGGTGAGGGTCATCGAAGACTTTGGGTGGATTTGAGAGAGAGAATGAGAGGATTTTGCAAAATGTGAGATACTTTTGGAGAAAAAGAGATATAGAGGAGAGAGAAAATCTATTGTACTGGAAATCGGGCCATTTGAGCCTCATCATTTTCGAGCTACAAAGCATTTTTTCTTAGAATAATCTTTATATTCTTATTATACAGTGTAAATCCCATCTGAAGTTGGTCCACCTTACATTTCATGTGGACGGGTGTGGTTATGCTTAAAAATATCTTCAATTTGGAGAGCCTTTTCAGTTTTATTTATGTCATGTGGTTGGTTGCAAATTCACTAAAATAGCATAGGTCGAAATTGAGATGTTTATGTCAAAGAATATTGTTATATCTATCGAATTTGAGCTCGTTTAAATTGTCTGAATTTATACATGTCGGTCGTCCAGTCGGTTATCTAAGCAGTCATCTAGCTGGTTATCCAAGCAGATGTTGGCTGACATACTGGTAGACAAGGGTGACATCTGCGGTTACAATTGTGTCAAGGATGACAACTGCGGTTGACAATAGTGACGTCGATCGTCCGAACGGTTGTTCGGGAGGTCATCCAGCTAGAAGTTTGACTTACGTAATTCGAACAATTCAAGCGAGTTTAAATTCACTGAATCAATATTTTCTTATACCAAATATGGGATTGGCTTTTCTATATTATTTTTGTTGATTTTTTTTTTTTGAAAAAAATTTAAACTTTTATATTATACTTGATTAAATGAATTATAATATTAAATGTGAGTATAAAATTCACTTTATATAAGTGAAACAATTTTCGATGTGAGATTGTGTAAAATAAAAATTAACAATTGTTTAGGCGGAAAGTTTATTTTGAATCAAGCAATCTCAACTGTTCAATCTTTAATTAGGCCAATTCACACCATTCTAACCAATTATATCTCTAAGACATTTTCAAAAATCATTTTGTTTTATTATATAGATTTCATTCAAATTTCATTAGTGGTGATCATGGATCGGGTTAGGTCAGGTAGCATCCCATATGCCATCCATCTAAAATTAGACAAATTGAAAAAAAATCAATCTGTATCCATCCATCGATTTTGTAGATGTGGATTGAGCATGCCGTGCAGATTGACGGATTGATACGATCGTATTGGTAGTGTAGACTTTACAATTTTTGGATATTTTTTTGAATTATAATTCGTATCTTTACAATCTCCAATAATTAGTAATCTCAAAAAATATGTATTATTTATGGATAATGGGTCATGACACCACACATGCATAAAAATATGTATTATTTGTCAAGCATATGACCCATGCTATGCACAGGGATAAAATAATATATTATTTTTTCAATAAAATTCATATTATTTACATTTAATCTTTTTTTCATTTTACTGTTCGTAAGTAAAAAATTAAATATAAATTTGTGAGTTATATGTTAATTGCTTCCTCTTCCCACCCAAACAAATTTAGTTGTTAATCAATATGTGTTTTTATTTTTATTTTTTTGAAAATATAACAATAAAAAATTTAGTTTATTAGTTTTCTCTATCCCAACCTAAACATTCAATATTATTTCCTTTAAAATATATAAATAATATGTACAATTTACTAAAATAAATTAAAAAAGCACAAATGATTTTATAAAATGTGCCCAGTCTATTTAAAAATTAAAAATGTTATTTAAAAGAGTACAATTAATTTTCTTACTATAACTTTCACTATAACTTTAGCTACTTTGATATTAGACAAATTTGAAAAAGAATTAGGGTGCATTTGGTTTAGTTTTAAAATTATGATTTGAGTGTGAAGTTGTGATTTAAATGTAGAGTTATGAGTTGAGTTTTAAAAGAAAAAATTTGTTTGGTTATGAGGATTGAAAAGAGTTTTGAGAAAAGTTTTGAATTTTGAAAAGAGTTTTAAGTTTTGAACAGAATTTTGAGTTGTATTTTGAGTTTTGAATTTTTTTAAATTTTGAATTATATTTTGAAATTTTTTAGATTGATTTTTTTTAAAATATTTAAGAAAAATTTATTTTTTTATTTTAAATATAAAATTGTTATTTAAATATTTTATTTTATTTTCTAAATATTTAATTTTTAAAAATATTTTTAACTTAAAATACAACTCCACACACAAATCATAATTAAACACATAACTCAAAATTCAATTTAAAAATTATTTTCAAAACTCATAACTAAATACATAATTCAAAACTCATAACCAAACTTTTTTCAAAACTATATTACAAAAAAAATTCAAAAAAATTATTTTTAATTTTGTCTTTAAATTTTTTTATTTTATATTTTTGCGAAAAAAATATTTTGTTTATTATATTTTTCCAGAAAAATATATATTTTTTATTTTTTCAAAAAATATTTTTTGTTATTTTTTAAGCATTGGCTAAATAATTTGTTATGATTTAGATATATATGGTGATCGAATTTTTTTAAGCTTAAAAATATTAAATATTTTTAAAAAAATATTTTAAAAAATATTTATCGATTAAAATAAAATATTTAAAATAAAAAAATTATAATTTGTTAAATATTTACAAAATATTTTTTAAAGATTACTGCACATAAATGTATGAAATATAGTGCACATTAAAATAAATAAATAAATATTTAAAATATAAAATATTTACCTTAAGAAAATAAATTAAGAAAATTTTTAAATATTAAAAAAATAAATTGATATATGCGTAAAAAGTGTTTTAAAATGTATACAAATATTTAAGAATATGTAAATATCTGCATTGAGATTCAAACCATTTTAATATTATAATGAGATCCCATTTAGTTATGGTCATTAACATGATCTTATAATTTATGACATTGAAAACATGTTTTTGTTCTTTATATGTATTTCTCATTTTAGTATTTCTAAATTAAAAGAAAGA